>LPNX010986273.1:137517-342593 GCA_001517045.1 Pseudotsuga menziesii
TTCAATCTCAAAGATTAATTGACCACTCCCATCCTCAATAATTGCATTCAAAAGAACCTCATCTCCCATGACATTGTATCCTATATCCATCTCCTCACCACAACCCATCCCTATTATTATCACTTGAGGTAGAGGTAGGTACGAAAAGAAGAGCCTCATTTGTTAGGGAATAAATTTTGCACCATTACCCTTTACTTGAGGTAGGTACAGAAAAGAAGAGCCTAATTTGTTAGGGAATAAATTTTGCACCATTACCCTTTTCCATTGGCTATTTTCAAAACATGATGTCTCTCCCTTCAATAATTTTAATTTTCTATTAAGAATATTGTATCAAAATTAACCTAATGCATTTTATGAACCACACTATAATATTTATAAGCATTTTAAAAATGGCAAAACCCATTGCATTTTATATAGGCATTAATATTGTCCATCACATCAATTTGAATAAATGTCTTCCCCTTCATGTGTTTGGTGATGGTGAGCACAACATTTTTGTTTAAAATATTTTTTCATATTTGTGGGCATGCGTTCCATTTGGGTTGACACTTGCATACTCTACCACCGTTGGTGTTTAGACACCCTCGACTCCTCCGTAAAGATCAAGGTCGAGTCCAATGGACCCTTTATCCATTAATATGGACATTGTATCTTTACCGGGATGGCCTCATGTGGAATCCGTTGTGTAACCCCAAAAAATACCCATGGCAATAAACTGCACCCAACCCTCGATCCAAAGACTATAAATATCTTGGCTGCAATATCTACGGGTTAACTTCTTTCCAAATTCAAACATTCATCCGGGTTTCTTTTCAGCTGCCAAATCGAGCTGTATTTGCACTACATAGTCCCTTTGTCCTCTGCAACGATATTTTCCTGGGTGTGGGTATGGGTTTGGTTAGAAACAGTTTCCCAAGAGCGCACAGACAAGAAGAAGAGCAACTACAGGTCGCGGAATAGCCGGTGGAGGCAGAGGATTTGGGGTAAATTTGAAGCCATTGAATCTGCGAGCTTTTGCTGGATCATTCTCCCTTTAAGGTATGGATGGAAAACACTCTGTAGGATTTATAGTTTGCACACGATATGTTTGATGAAATTCCTGAGAGAGAAAACCCTCACTGTTTTTTATTGATACTATCGGTACTCTTTGAATCTTTGTTGTTTATATAAAAATAATGTATTGTCTTATTTTGAAGGGGCAGTCCTTTGTTTCTATGGATGATGATGTATGTAAATCTGTAGGAGTGGTCACGCACTTAGCCAGATCACATTGTTTCGGCCTCTTTCGAAGCCTCCAACTTGAAGTTCTGCACTAACTAATGTTGATGTTTTGTATAGAAGCATAAATTCAACGCACTTGGCTCCATGTGAAACCCATTTCCTGTAGGAAAAGTGATTTGCTTTAACTCGTATATTGAATCAAAAGATATTAAAGGGCTTCCAAATAGCCAAATTTATCATGAATGGGTTCATTTGGGTGTATATAAGTATTGAATCGAATCTTTTTTGAAATATTAGATGAGGCTCAAATGGGTTTGAAACTGGATATTTTCTCCTTAGTATGACCTTGTTTACCCATCATGGCCTTGGAGTCTGTAAATTATTTTTGTTTTCCTTTTCACACGGCCTGTTTGAATTAGTGAACAATCGACAGTGATACCTGCCACTGAACTGCAATGTCAAATCCATTTTGTAGCCACAGGTTAAATACATGAACACATTATCAAGGAGAGTTGAATTTGATTTCTTTCAAAATTTTAGTTTGGCTGCTGTGTTTGAAGCAGGGTCTTACTTTTAAACATCTATATTTAGTCACTAGTCGAAGCCTGATCCCAAAGGAGGGCCCATTTGTGTGATGGATTTTGAACTGGCGATGCTTTGAACTCAAACAAAACTCCATGTTTTCTAGGCACCTGTGTTAGCACCATGGCTTGGGAGGCCCTTACTTTTTGCTAACAAAATTTTGAATATCATGGTCATTCTGTTTATTTAGTATGTTCCATCAGATTGACATAAATTATACCTTGAGCCTTCCATTTCCTCAGACTGAATGTTTGGGCATTAACATATGGCTAATGAAATCGACCAAGCACCAAGGGTGTCAGAACTCTATAGAATACATGATAACCAAGAGTTTGTATACTAAAGAAAAAACAATTGTTGATTATTTGTTGCATCAGTTCAGAGGTAATTTGGCTAGAGCCAGCTGATCAACTCTGCAAGGACAACATCAAAAGTGGAAAAATAGAGATCTTGCTATGTTTAAAGTTTTAAACTTTAACTTGACCATTTGTTTCACTTTACTTTTCATGATTCATGGTGTAGACGTTAGGAAATGAATGGCCATGATGTGAGATATTCAATCCATAGGCTAATGTTGGGAACTAGAAACATGACGTGACCTAGGATTGTTTAGATGTTGTAGAAGATCAAAGTGAATATCGGAATAAATTACTTAACTTTCCAATTCTAGGCTTGATATGTCTGAAGCATATTTCTTAACTCGTGTGATCTTTAATGAAGTATATGTTGAAAGAGATAATGTCATGATGAAATGGGAACTAGGTGTTGTGATATCTTGGTAACACACTAGGCAGCTTCTTCCTTGCTAAGTTGCTGAACATGCAAACTGGATATGTCTACTGGAGATGCTATGAGGTTCTTCTTATTACAGTGGTCCTTCACATATCTTTGGTTTTATCTTGATGGACTAGGTGCCTTCTTCCTCATGAAGGTTTCAGCTAAGGATAGATTTTTCCCTTGGGCTAAACATTATCATGTCTCATGGCCCAACTTAGATGCTATGGATCTTTTGTATTCTATCCTCTACTTGGGCCTTATTACACCATTTCTGACTGTTTTATATCCATTGTCAGATTTTCTTATTGACTTTCTTTCTCCAGCCCGTAGAAAAGTAGCATATAGGCATTACAGAATTATATGAAGTTCAGCATACTAAGAATTGTCTTCCTTTGTATAATATTTGCTTATTACTATATTAGGTATTGGGAATATAATAGAGAAAGTTGATTATATGTGCAAAGCAATGCTTACAGAATCAAGGTAATGCTACTTTTGTTTCAGCTTAACACTCATTGTCACATTCTCTACCATAGATTGCTATGGACTATGATGCATAGTTGGGTTTCCCACCACTTAATGTAAATATTGAGCTGCAGTTCTAAATATTTGAATTTTTGAAATACTCTACGTTCCATATGATTTATATAATTGTGTCTCAAGTGCCTTGGTTCTCTATATTTCATTTCATTTGTCTAAGATTTATTTCACTGGTTACCATGATAGCTCCAGTCCTTGAGTGTGTCCAAATCTCTTACACTTTTTAACGCAGCAAATCCTTTAGCAATTAAAACAACAGTAGGCTTAGAGATAAAGCATATACATACAATTTAGTGATAGTTATGACCAAAAAAAAATATGAAGGGTGTGCTGATAGTCGGGCCTGAGACACATCAATTTATAGCAGTTATGGATTACCATTGGTAAAGAAACATGTCAACTAGAAAATTCCAACAACTTCTATACAAGTTTTCACTAGAAAAAACTAAAGGTATCCAAATTTATAAAATAGTATATCATATGAAGTTAAGATGTATTGATGATATCTTTCAAAGCCTGTGCATCAAATCATTGGGGATCTAAGTTGCCAAGGTACCTGTACCTGGGGTAAGGTACACGTACCTGTACCAGGTACTTGGGTACTCATAGGGTACGTCTCCTTCCGTACCCTATAGTATCCCATACTTGGTCCACGTACCCAAGACTCCGTTACAAAAAAAGGGGTACTTATGGGCGAAACGATACGCTGTACCCCATGTTTGGGTACTCTGGGGGTACGGTCAACTCAGTAAAATGCAATCCATTGGGGAAAATCATAAATGTAATGAATCCCCACCAATATGAACTAATGTTTTACTAACTACGTATGGAGTCTGGTTTAGGACTTATGTCAAACACTTTGCAACACTGTTCAAATTCCACTGAATATTGTCCAAATTTGGTAGATTGATTTTACATTGATTTACAATTAATTTTTTTATGGTTTTGTGTTCAGCACTCATGTAACATAATTTTACTACCAAATGTGCACATAAAAAATATACATATGTATTTAATACTGAGAAATACACTCACAACAACACATAAATATATTTGGCAATTTGCAATTTTTTATTGCCTGTAACAGTAGTACAAATAGGTGTTTAAAATAAGATTTCAAGTGTACCTTCATGTCTAAGTTTGATTGTCTGTTACAGCTGCCTGGTACAATGATTTATCAAATTTTATGTAACTTCCAGTCTTCCAATTGATATCTACCAAGTCTATAATTTATCAAATTTTTATGTTTCAAGTTTTCAATCTGAATGTTCATTGTTCAAATAATCATCGAATTTATAATTATGAATCATGATTCATAATTTATGAAGGAATCTACATGCATGTATGATGTGACTATGACATATATATATATATATATATATAGCACCCCCGACGTACCAGAGTACCCTTTTTCAAAAAGTAGCATTCCCATACCCGTATATATATATAAAACAATATCCCCGATGTACCCAAGTACCCTTTTTCAAAAAGTAGCATCCTTGTACCCATACCCGTACCCAAGTTTCCTGGCAACTTAGCTGGGGATAGTTTTTATGAGCTTTTGGGGATACGATAGAAGTGGGAAATTTATCCATTCTGATTATTAATAGCAACATCAGCAATAGGTCTACTAGATTTAACAAATAGTGGCCAACAATTATCATCATCTTCGTCATGAAAAACAAATATGTTTGTGCTTTCTTTCAACCATGGCAATGACAATATTCCTAATTGTTATGAAGAATATCTGAATAGAATTTTGATTAGGGGTCTTGGAATAGATAATCTCCTTCAGGGTATGGATCTAAAATTTACAAACATATGTTTACCTTGATAATACTTCACATATGCTGATTAATTGAAGGCACCTTTTTCTACAGGCCCTGAATTCTCTTTCCTTTAGTGATGCAATCCCAAATATTTATGTATAAATGTATTTTGAATCTTTAGTCTTGACACTATTCGAACACAGAAAAATATAGGACAATACTTTGAGTATTACATTATTAGAGAGGCTAAAGTTTCTTTAATGAAGTTGACTACTAGAAATGTTTGAGAAGCGTACCTATTCAGAAAGTTTCCTTAGTAATTTAAGCTAAAGCAAATGCCATTCCATAGGTTGTCTAGCCTATCAATATTGTCTACCTCTATTCTTGTATGTTGCATTTCACTGGCATCAGTTTTTTTAAGGTAAATGTTGGTCACGCCAGTTTTTGTATGGTGACTGTGGTAATCAAAGTGATAAGAAGATGGACATAATTTTTGTATGGCAAAGATATTGAAATTTCCGATTTTGAGCTATCTGTACTAATAAGCATATTTTCTCAATATATCTTTATTTCTATGAGTGAATATCAAGCTGGCCTTTTAGTTGAGGTTTTGTACTAGAGAATGGGATCCTGGTTGAAACTTAATGTATTTCTGTCACTATTATTATGTTATCTTAGTTCATGCGTGCTGTAATCCAACATTTTTTGCTAGACATGTTTCCTAAACTTGAAGCATTGAGGAATCCAAATAAATGGCTTATAACACCCGTATTTCTGTCAAGGTTTGGATTTTGCATTTCAAGATGGTTAAATGGATGGATTGAACTATAGCTAGGTACTATATGGAGGCCTTATTTGCTGCAAAAGTATGCAGGCTGTTGCAAGTTCTATATGACTAGAAATAAAGTATGAGGATACTTGTGCCCAAGCCTTCATTGGTGACAATGTATGTAGCTACTTGTTGGTTAGGTTGAGAAAGTTATCTATCCAATTACAGACATGCATTGTAAAAATATTGAAGTTATATCGATATGCATGCAGTTGTAGCTCAGATTAGATCTGCAGCTCTAGGGTAAAAATTGAAATATTTATATCTGCAAATGCAATTGAACTTGATAAACTAATTTTCCTTTGTTCATATTATATGCTAATCTAGATAAGTTTGAAGCTCTGGATGATTATGATGGCCGGTAAAATATTGTTTTGACACCCTTCTTTGATACGAGTACATGTTAAGAAATGGCCATTAAAGACGTGAGATTAGGGAGCAGGGGATTTGCTTTATTGGAAATGTTAGCTTGGTTCATTGTTCCTGAAATGATGACCTTCACATTCATTATTGCTATATGCTGTAAATTAGGTTTATTATAAACACCCCCTCGTTTAAATTCTTGAAGAGAGAGAGAGGTCATTACTTACCTTGGAATTCCTCAAATTTCTTTGTCAACCAGACTCGTGAGTACTGATGGCTAGCATATTTTCATGCAAGGGGTTGAGAAAAAGTTAAAATGATTGGCCAACTTGTCTTTTGAATCTATAGGCCACATTGCTAAGCTCAAGTCAACTCCTCTGCAGCTCCCAACCTATATCTGGTGGTGGATTTGTAGGTTAAAAGAAGGTGATTCACCATCAACATCTGACAAAATGTTTCATTCCATGGAAAACCGTTCTAGACTGTTTGACATAATGCTCACCCATAGTGAAAATGTTATACAAATTCTTTAGCATGTCCCTTGAGCACCATTGTCGCGGTAAAATCTCAAAAGAGGATAGAGAATCAGTTGACAGATTACACTTAATTCACAAAAGGGATATCATGTATATGTAAACTTTTCCATGGATCTGTCTCCCTCTTTTATAAGCCACTCAATGCCCTATTCATAGGGGATCATCTTGCAGCATCACATAATGGTGAATTGAACTATTTTGAGAAGTATAACTGGTATTCAGGTAGAATACATATATTCTTACTTCTTCTAGTTCCTTTTGTGCTAGTAACTTGTCAGCTTACTTATTTTGCAAAACAACTACCCAGTCGACCCTCTATGTGAATAGTTGTGAGATAAATGAAATTTACATGTTGGAAATGTGTTAAAACTCAATACAACTAACTTATGCAGTGGAAAAACAACTGGAGAACATCTGTGCTTTTCTGCCAATGGACTTTCTCTGGATTTTGCCAGGTTTGAGTTTTTTCATACAGTTCATATGAAGTCCTACCAGAATTGCCACTAATATCTGTGGATCAAAGCAATATTTATTTGTTCTTGGTAGTAAAATTTATACAATGCATCGAATATATTTGTTGCAGGTCATGGTAGGAGGATCAAATTTAAGAACATTGATGAAAAAAATGCAGCAATTGAGAAACTGCTTTCAGGGGTTGGTGTTTTACAATTAGTTTAATCTTGGCATTGAAAAGGAACAACAAAATTATTCCTATGGACCACGATCATAATGACAAGAAAAAGCTTCCACTATGGCACCCTCATCCTACTTCCTATTGATGCAGCCCTCGATTGTGATTTTCCCATCACATAATTGAAGATGGTCACTGTGGATTATGACCTAAGCATTTGATTTGATTATGTGAAATACATATACAGAGAAAGAGAATATGGGTGCACTGTTGATGTGCATATATTGTTTGACGTGATAAAGTGTTCTATACATGTGGCTGTATTGAACTTACTAACTTTGTGTAATCACATTCATGAGGCTGTATAGAACTTGCTAAATTTGTGTATTCATATCCATGAGATTGTATCCTATGATCTCCATTGTTGAGAATGTATCCCTCTATAGATGGTATTGAAAGTAAAGAATATGTACATTCAATCCATTTAAAAGGTGCTGCAGCCATCAAAATTCTTGGAGATGCCAACATCTGTCAGGTGAATTAAAAGTAAATGTCTCATAGGACAAGTGGGTAGTTGTGTTTTATCATTAAAGGCCCTACCACTGATGTATGTATGGGCCCTAGTATTTTCTGATTGATTACTAAGTTTCTAGCTTCATTCTTGCGTGGAATGGGATATATCCTTTTAAATTTTTTGGTGCAAACAAGTTGTTCCACTGTTCATTGTCTAGGTTCCTCCTAAGGTCTATTTGGATCATTAAGAATGGGGCTACTCCCAGGGAAACTAAGTTTGAAAGGACTTGGTTGTTAACTTCCACTTGGTTCATGGAATTCCTATTCAATACCTTAGAGACGGTTAGGAGGACAGATATCTGCTAGAATGATGAGAGAATTCATTTCTTGTGTCACGGGAGTTGTTCCCTTTGTTTTGAGGTGCTCTAATGTTGGCTCTATCAAATCCTCAAACTTGTAGTCTGTAATGCATGTAATTCTTTCAAGACTTTGAAGCCTTATTTCAATGTAGCATCAAAGAAAAACCTACGTACTACTGCTGCCTTAAGCGACGACCTGTAGGTGATTTAAAAAAAAAAACACTTATAGCCGTCGGTTAAGCGATGGCCTGTAGGTGATTTTTTTTTAAAACACTTATAGCCATCGGTTAAGCTACAGCTTGTAGGTTATTTAAAAAAAAAACTCAATACCATCGCTTAACCGATGTTTCAGTTTTCATAATCCATCGGTTAATAGATGGGTTTCTTTGGTGAACCGATGCTTAACCAACGCTTACGTTTTCAAGTTAATATGAATTAGATGTCGGATAACCGACGAAAATCCACCGACGCTTAAAAAAAATCATAGTGTCATACATGCGACAGGGAAGTGTCGAAAATCTGACAATATGGCCATCGGATTTTTGGTCGAAATGTAGTAGTGACTCGTTCACTGTTTGAACCTTCTGATAACTAAAGTGAGTACTAGAAATAACTTCCACTAGTCCTCTGCTGGATAAGTCACTATTTTACTTAGACAGTTTAGTGTAGGTGACCCTTTCTTCCTTTATGTCACTGTTAAATTGAAACACACCTCTCCTAATTCCATTCTTCAACACCTTTCATATTTATACTTCATCCTTGAGCTATTCATGTTTTCCCAAAACTTGTCCTTTATGTCAAAATTTGATCCTGTGCCTCTTTATGCTTTCGGTGGTTAAGAGGCCGAAATATTGGAATTGTTAGCAGCCAAAAAGCACTGCTTTCAGTGGCTAATGAACTGCCTCAGTGTCTGCCTAAGCCACCGAAAGCCCTGTTCTTCAAAAAATATTAAGCAACCTCCAAAATTGTTCTTTCAAGTTTGTTTGCTTATCTCTTTATTCAACAAGCTCTATGTTAGGAATATTTACAGCAGCCCGGCTTGATTCTGGAGGCTGAAGAATTACTGCAGCCTTAGCTAGGGTTTCCAATGTGAGGTGAGTGCTAGGGTTTGGCTTGGACTCCTTCATATGAATTATTTGGAGCCTAATCATTCTATACAACCTTGTGTTGTCTTTCAGGTATCCTTTGTTTAGTCTTTTTAGAAAAAATATACCTTTCTCTCATCTCTAGGTAAGAGTTGTACAACAGCTTGTTCCTCCTGGTCAATGTATCATTGTTTTGATTTATCTCCCTTTATAAAATTTCCATCTCATACACTTGCCTCAGCAATTGATTTATCCTTTGTGTCTTGGGATTTCTAGAGGAAGCCTTCTCTGGTGGTTCATCTTGCTCTTTTGGTGTAGGTGATGGGAGTTATTCAATCTCTGCTACAACTTGCAATTCTAGGTCAACACCTTCCTATCTTTCCTCTTTTGAATATGAGGAGGGAAGGTTTAAGATGTTCCCACTGTGTGTTGTAACTTCCTCACCCTTTTCACTGAAATCCAAGTTTCTTTTGACCTTCTTGGTTTTGGAAGAGGAAGGAGTCTGTTCTGCTGTTGTTGGGGATATAGCCCTTCTCTTCCTTTTCCCACTCCTTGGTATGCTAGACTTTTTCAAAGGAGACTTCCCCTTTTATTTTGGCTATAGGCTTGTTTCAAAACCATTCCAAAAAAAGAAATATGCCCATGCGATATTTCTCCTCTTCAGCAATTCTTGGATCAGGAGTTTGGTGAGACCATGATGAGACAGTCTTCCAACAATCTTAGTTGTCTAAGCCTTCACCTGGTGTGCTATTTTTTCCAAGATCCTATGTAAGTAGAAAGGTAAATTCCGTGGGATTTTTTCTGTGAAGTGGTTCTTCAATTTAAAATGGTAAATCATGTCCCTATTGTATCTCCCTTCACAAGTTATGTAGACCACAATGGCCTTCAGCAATTGTTGCCACCTCTCTTCTAGCCAGGAGGATGGTACACTTTTCTTCCACACCACCCCTCTATGTTCAGGCTTCAGATAAGATCTAAACTCTACATCCTTTGGAAAAGTATTTTTAAACCACTTCTCTCCTATGCTGGGGAGTTTAGTCACTTCAGTAATTAGGGTTTCATCTATCAGAAATTCTTCTTTACCTATGACTGCCTTGGATCCATCGAAAGAGAGAGAAAATGCGTCAGCCACCTGCTGGTGTGAATCTTGAATCTTCTCACAAAAGTTATAGAAGCCAACATCCTTGAAAATCTGAAAGACTTTTGGATGTACCTCCAGGTAG
Organism: Pseudotsuga menziesii; assembly: GCA_001517045.1. Classification (NCBI taxonomy): domain Eukaryota; kingdom Viridiplantae; phylum Streptophyta; class Pinopsida; order Pinales; family Pinaceae; genus Pseudotsuga; species Pseudotsuga menziesii. Next base: position 147,946 of record LPNX010986273.1, read on the forward strand.
ATGATGTCTCCCAACTCTTGCCTGAGAGAAGGCCCTCCCTTATTCATTTGCTGAATATCACTCCTGGGCACCTACAACAATCAATTCAAGTTCTATGGAATAGTGGTCTTAGCAGGATGCCTCTCAGAGATGGTTTTCTGCTAGTGAGAATTTCTAAAGTCAAAGGTGGAGTGTACTGAATAATGGGCATTAATTATGAGGGATTTCAACTGCATGAGTGATGGTTAGGTCAGAGGGTGATGGCTTTAGTTGATCTTTTCGAGACCCCTTGCCCAACAATCATGTTAAAATCAACCTGGATACCCAGTGGGGATCATCTACAATTCTTTAGACAGATGGAGGGAAAAGGAGGGTTTCAAATCACATCAGTCCTTATCATTTTAACAACGACCTCCTCATTCATTTCCTTATGCCTTGATGCAGCCTCTTGTCTTTTCAGTGGTTTAACATGCCCTTTGATGATCGTTGTTTTGCTGACGGGCCCTGATTTGATAGGTTTCTAATCGTTTCTTATTTTTACCTATTCGACGGTTAAGGGCCCTCAGGAATTTGTCTACTAGCCACTTTAAAAAAGGATTTGGGTGGCTAATGAAAAGCTGAGCTATTCGCTGAAGCCACTGTAACCGTTTTCCAAATGGCGCTGTAAAAATTGGGTTTCAGCGGATATTGGTCTCTTCAGATATCCCTTTTAACCGCTAAAAGACCAACCTTTCGGTGGCTAATGAACTGTCAGATATTTCGCCTAAGACATTGAAATCACCTTTTCCCCAATGCCTTTTACCTGCTTTTGGTGGTTAACCTTTATCCTGCGTTAAACTGTTAGCTACCGAAACAAATCTTTTCAGTGGCTAATGAGCTGTTAAGAACCCCACGTAATCCACTGAAAGCTAAAACTTCCAATTTTCTCAACCATAGCAAAACCAGAGACCCTCAATTTGTTAGTCATCTTTAAATATTTCATAACATGACTCAAATTCTTCATCCTATCAAAATAAATTTATTTTGGGAGATAACAAGACCCACTATACTTCCTTTACGAGGTAAGTGTAAAAGAGCAATGTAACCCAACTGTAAATAACTTTGGAGGCAAAGAAAACAATGCCACATTATATTTAATAAATTTCAATGTAGGGACAAGAGCGTCCCAATCAACAATATACTTTTTAACCCTTTGACTACACATTCCAACAGAACTGAGGGTATACATGTGGTCACATACTTTTGGCATTAGCTCGAAAGCTAAGTTAGGCACCAAAATTTTTCTCCCTCACAGTCATAAATGTTAGGAAATTATAGAAATAGATTATACCCTTAAGTTAATTTCCAGATAGGAAAACATAAATATTCCTCCACTAAGGTGACCTTTTACCAAGGTGAAGCACAGATAAACAATTTTTTTTATGTAAAAATTTTGTTATTTTTTCAGGTATGATACAGATGGTATCAGAGCGAGGTTATAATTCCTAGACCTAATGGCTCATCGCACATTTAATTAGTTATCTATATATAATCTCTTAAATTTAACCATAATATAATTTTTGAAATAACAAAACCAATACTTGATGCACACAGGCTTATCGATGGCTGAACCATGACAAATCATGGAAGAAGAACCTATACTTGAGAGAATGCCGATATTGGAAAATGAAATTGTCTACATATAAATTAAGGTAAAATGCAACGCTAAGATACAATAAGAAATGTTAGAAAGTATAAGAAGTTTGAAGGATGATTTAGACAGTCTTAAGGCGGATAATGTCAAATTGATGAATGCTAAATAAGACCAGGAAGAGATAAATGAGATAATTTTGAAAAGCTTAATAGAGCAAGCACCATAAAAAAAATAATGGTCAAAACTCTTTTAGAACTGGGAAGAAAAGAAAAGAAAATACGAAAAGTTATAGCAGTGTGGAAACCACAGACAATCTCCATTTAAAGTCTAGTGAATTAAATAAAGACGATGAAACGAAATACAAGAAACCAAAAGGAAGAACTGTGGAATTACAAGGGGAATTTAAGAAATTGAGACCCCGATGTTAGATTGGGAATATGAAGAGGATGTTGAAGTTTGGTTTCTTAACATTAAACAATATTTTCAAGTATACAGTTGTGATGAAAATTTGAGGGCACATTTGGCTACTTTCCAACTAAGTGGGAAAGATGCTCTGTGGCGGAATGAAGCAAAAAGAATAAATAAAATACACAGTAAGGAATTAAGATGGAATTTTATTAATTTTTAAAAAAAAATAAATACATGTCAGAGTGATATTATGATGAAAAGGCCAAAGAATTTAATGACCTAATGTTGGGACAGTTAAATATGGAGGAATTTGTAACTAAATTTGTTAATTTACAACGTTACGTACCATATTTGAAGGATGAAAAAAAATTGTACCTCTGTATCAATTTTTTACCTCATGATTACAAGGATAAGATTGAATTTCAAATGCCCAAGACCATGGAAGAAGCAATTATGAAGGATTAACTATGTTGTCTTCTGTTTAAACAAAGATCTAAATTAAATAGAACTTGGAAAAACAAAAAAAAATGAAAAGAGGGATCATAGCAAGAAAGGATTTAAACATTCCCATTTTTAGTAAATGAATAAGAAGCTATACAGATAACAACTATAATAGGTCAGGTTCAACTACAAACAACATAACAAAAGGTAAATGAACTTTTAATAGTGGAGGGAATAACAACTCAAAGGAAATCAAATGTTGATGTTGTAATGGACCTCATATATACAGAAATTATCCCCACAACCCTAATAGAAAAATGTCCCCCTTAAACATGATGTAAGAAGCTTCTATAGTCAATGATATAGCCAGAAACATACCCATAATTAATGTTGCTTTGGAGGCTTGGCATGAAGATCTTCAAACTACCATGTTTGAAGTAGTAGGGAAAATTATGAACACACATGTTTCTATTCTTATTGATTCAGGAGCTAGTTTAAGTTACATTGCACTAAGAGTAGTTTATAAATGTAAACTTTTAAAGGAAAAACAAGGAAATGCATGGTTGGTACAACTAGCAATAGGAGTAAAGAGGAAAGTTACAGAATTGGTAAACGATTGTAAACTAAATTTTAATGAGATGGACACAACAGTTGACTTAAACATACTTCCTTTAGGATCTTATGAAATCCTCATTGGTATGGATTGGCTAGAATCTCTTAAAACCATCATCAATCATCTACATAAAAGTTTTGAATGTATGGATGAAAAGGGAAAGTATCATACCATAAAAGGAATCTACATACTTATATTTATTATCAAAGTGTGCCAACTTTATGCAATAAAAATAGCAGAGAATGAACTAGAGAAGTTAAAAATGACAGTGAATCAATTTCCTATTCTTAAGTAATTTCAGGATGTGTTTCCTGATTACATACTAGGGATACCTCCTAAGAGAGATGTTAGCAACATTTTTGGGCTAAACAATTGATAAGGGATTTGGCAAGTAAAAGGATGAATAAGGTGTGTAAATTTTCATATCATAGGACCTTAAAGAATGTTGATGAGGGTCCACAAATGTTTGAAGGGACATTTTTAGATTCGGAATTCCAAACACTTAATAAATTATGTTTTTCGACCTTGAAAATGCATGTAAATGAAGAAATCTGCCCTTAGTTGAATGATAAAAGGAAATGGATGGTTGGGATCCACAGTGTAGAATATCAAAGGCCAAAACTCATTCCCACCAAGTCAAAATCGGGAGAAGAAAGGAGAAAAAAACAAGTTTCGGTGAAAAAAGTGATAAAACCCGACTTCTGCCACACGTAGTCTGGGATTCTACAACCCAAAACATTTATTCCCAAGATCAATGGTCCAACAAAAAGGCAGAAGTGAAAAAGGTAAGAAGTTTTGTTTTGAAGTTTAGAGTCTCAATTTTCGATTTTCGTAGTCCAAGATCCGATGGCCAGGGAGAACTTCCACACATATCAACAACTCAGAAATCAAGAAGAGGTAGAAGCGAAAAAGGTAAAGTTTCGGGTTATAAAAATTGGAAAACCCGACTTCCTCTTTTCACAATCCAAGATGTACAGCTCAAAGGGCTTCCCCCAAATATCAAAAACTCAGAAAAGAATAGAGAGGTGGAGATCAGAAGGCAGAAAACTTAAGGATCTGGTCGTGAAAGGTTGAAATTCCACATTCTGCAATCAACAAGGTCGACGGTCCGGAGAGTTTTTTTAAAGATCAACGGTACAAAAGAGAGAAGAGAGGCAAATATCAGGAGGAGGAAAACATAAGAATTTGGTCGTGAAAAGTCAAATTCTCACTTTTTGTAATCTACAAGATATACGGTTCAAGGAAATCCTGCACAAGATCGACGGTGCAGAAAGGAAAAAATCAGAAAGCGAAAGACACATGATTTTGGTTGAGGAAAAGTAGAAGACCGATTTTCACTTTGCACAGACCTCTGATCAACGATGGGGAAAGTTTCTATCTGAGATCGATGGTGTGAAAAATTGGAACATGTGCACATGGTAAGAAGACTTCTTGATTTGTGGAAACAGGTAGGTCCCATAGCTTTCAATGAACTAGATCACCCTTGATCTCAAATAAATGGTAGAGATTGATTTCATGGGTATCACAGGCATGCTGAAAGTTGAAAGAGTGCCTACATGATGAGAAATGTGCATGAATGACGTTTCCCCTCTCCATTGGATATCGCGCTAAAAAATTGGAGATACAAAGGTCACTTTATGAAGCGCGATGGTGCATTTTTCAAAGGTGTGGATCTAAGCAGGTAAAGATGAATGATCCATAAGCTTTTTCATAGGTGAAGATGCAGACATGAAGGAAACCATTGCAAAACATTGGAGGATCTTCTGAACCATCGTTTTTGATTAAGTGAGCCTAAATCCATGCTATCAAATTTTCCTAATTAATACATCATGTGCATCTCACCATTCTTTCTGGTATTTTTTATGATCATGGAAAATATGCCAGATCATTGAATTTGTTATGATTTTGATTCCTACATGTGACTGAATTTGGCTCTATTTCAAGGTTGGTCTTGGAAGATTGTGATACTATAAATATACCCTCAATAGAGGTAGGCTAGGTTGGAACCCGTTAGGTTCAGGGTTATGTATTTTGAGATTTTCCCTTATTAATGAATTTACAGAGCCGAATGCTGACATGTTACTGCAAAGATTCATGCGTATATTGTAGTTACAGTTTGTATTTTCCCTTCTTGTGTGCATGTCTCCCTGTTTAAATTTCCATTATGTTTTCTTCATATTTGGAATGAGTGTATAATAGTTCATAATTCATATTTTTATGCTCTGGTTATTGTTTTCAGGTATTAACCAATCTTTCTTACCAATGTTGATGCATAATTCATCTCTTCGATGCTCTGTATTGATGGAATTTCATTATTTCTTCTTTATCATTATACCAACAACATTTTGATTGTAACCAAGTGCTACCTTTTCTTTGTAGTTTTTCCCATGCAAATAGCTCTGTGATTCTTTTAAGTATTTGTGACTCCATAACCCAATGTATGCTTTCTTTGTTTCAACCACCAACACGTCTGATTTTTATTTTGTTTATGTATCTGGCCCTGATAAAAATCTGTGAGAGATCCCTCTCTAGAAAGGAAGAGGCTAGCTTCCTTTATTAAAGTGGTTCTTCTGTTATCTTGCGAATTTCCCTCTGGAACCCATGGTACAATTCTGAGTGCTAACAAATTGGCGCTGCTGTCGGGAAAAAAAGTGCAAATCAGCCCTGGGAAAACTGACAAAGATTCCAAGAATAAAGGGTTTTTGTGGGAAAACATAGACTCCTGCATTTGAAAAAGGTTGTATAATTTGCATTAGTGACTCTAGTCAAAGATTCTGGAAGGTGACTCCATTGGGGAGGCTGGCAGCTAGAAGGACTGATACAAGGAGGAGGGTTCAAATCTTCCCTAAGTATGAACGAAAGAGTTTTACATCTAACTGTTGATGGTGAACAATAGTCAAACATCAAGAAGGCTGTTTCCCTTTCACCTGGTGACTCCATCTGTGAAGAATCTAGTCTTCATAATATTCTACAGCAGCTCCACTATCAAAGGGGTTGCAAAGTTCGAGGAACTAATTTAGCTTCTCCATCATCAAGATGGGTTTTGTATCTATAAGGTTTGATATTATGAATCGTGCTCACATTCCTGGTTTTCCAAATATATTTTTGAAGAAATATTGGCTAACGTATCTTCCAAGATTCAAAGATCAAAAGAACGATGATGCTGGAATTCATTTGTTTAGATTTCATAAGCATATACATAGTCTGGGAGTTGAATTGCATGAGGATTATTTAATGAAAATGTTCATGGCTATTTTAGAAGAAAATGCAAGGTCATGGTATGAGGGATTACCATTAGGAATTTTATCCTCTCTTAAAGACTTTCATATAGTATTTCATGAACATTTCAAAGATCAATATCCTTTTCTACTGTCAATTCAAGATTGTTGCACACACGATAAAGAGTTCATTGAAAATGTGAAAGATGAATGCGGTGATTATTAGTATATGGATGAATAGGTTTTAGAGATATTACATGAATAATTAGCTCAAAAATAAATACAAACCAATTGCCATGATATTCAAGAAAATTCCCAACAGTTGGTAGTGTCTTCCTTGACTGAATTTGACATAATCCAAAACATTGATTTGGCACCAACTATTTTGGTTTCCCTAAAACTGATGGTAGTTTGCAACATTATTGTATATCTTTGTATGACCTAGAGAGAAGTTGGGACTGTCAATCAAATCCTTCCTCATATTATTCAACTCCTGAAATTTTTCAACAAGAGGACGATGCCCCTGTTCAATCAGAAATCTCCCTTTTGCGACAACAATTTATTCAAAGACCATCTATAGATTTTGTAAGTTCAAGGCTTGTTAATGAAGAAATTTCCATTGCAATCCAAGGTCAAAAGGCTGAGAATAGAGAAGATAGTGGGTGCATTGAAAGTGACAGTTTTCCTTTGTGCGATGGTTCATTTGAATTGCTGAGACATATGCTTAAAATCTCTAAGCAAGCACAAAACTTGAGGATATGACATGTTTAGAAATAGATAGTGAAAAGGGAAAATAGTCATGCCATCAATCCCAGCCTATGGAAGAAACAACAATTTTCCATGGGAGATTAAATCACAAAGAGGAAGATGAGAAGGGCGAACAACTAGAATATTCTCTACATTCCAATCTTTATTTTTATGAAGAAGAAGAAGAAAATCATCCCAGTGATGTACATGAAGAAGGTCATGTTGATGTATTTCTAACTTCGAAATGCATTCACTTTTATATTTCATATATTGTATTTCATTGTTCCCCGATGTTCCTATCGGGAGAATCATTAATGTAATCAAGTCATGCAAATTCATAGAGGTTAACCCTCCTTGATGATCAGGGGTAAAGTCCCCACATTTGTGAGGCACTAGGGTTATTAGAATCTCCTAGAGAAGTTGGCACTGGTAAGTAATTGTCAAGTTGGAAAATAGTGTAAATAGAGAGTGAGCCTCTCTATTTATCATACATACTCACCCAGCTATAGTGCATAGGTGAGAGAGGAGGATCTCACACAAGTGAGAGAGAGAAAATTTGTTGGAGATCATTTTTCTGTCTTTGGGTTTTACTGCTGCCTTTGGTGCTCATTCTATCTCTGAGGGAGTTGCAGGGTTTTCTCCTTTATGGTTTCCCTGAGGAAAATATTTGCGTATATTGTCTCTTGTGATTGATTGCTGTGCATGTTATTCTCTCAGATAATATCCTAAGATCATATTATCTAATTGATAAATATCTAACATGGTATCAGAGTTAACCTAAGAAGAAGACATTGTGCAGCTGCAGAAGCTAGGGCTTATGAATTTTTAGGTATTTCTCCAAAATCCATCAATAAAAGGTGGCTAGGATGACTCTCCATTGAAGGGCGCATAATTTTTTCGAAGTAGAATCTAATTTTGAGTATTTTCAATTTTTGACCTACCACCGGATCAATAAATTAGGGATTTTCACAAAAGAGGTTTTTTGAGTGAGCTTAGCATAGGATTTTTCTCCTCATCAAAATCGAATTTTAGAGACTAATATCAAAGTTTTTGGTTGAGTAGAACTCTAGGAAAGTCAAACCCTAATTTTCCCTTGAACTAGAAAACCAGCAATGCTGAAGATCAGCTCCAGATCCAGTTTCAACATCTAAAATTAGTAAGATCTAAATATTTTGTATTTCCATTTGAGGTTCTCAGTTAAGATGTCTCATCACACCAATATTGATAAAAATATTGTGGGGGCTGATAACTTCTGAGCATGGAAGTATAGGATCTCACTAGTTCTTGAAGAAAATGAATTGGACTCTTACATCAGTGGAGAGGTTCCAGTTCGAGAGGGAGATGAGGCTAAGGCCTTACAAAAGAAGAAATTGGTCAAGGCTAAGAGGATTATTGCTGATTCAATCAAGGATAGCCTTATACCATAGGTGTCTTCCCTAAAGACACCTAAAGAGATGTTTGATGCCCTGACCAAACTCTTTGAAGGGAAGAACATAAATTAGAAGATGACTTTGAGAAATCAATTGAAGAATGTGAATATCCAGAATGCAGAGACCATAGAGTCATATTTTACAAGGGTCTCTCAAATCAAAGAACAACTTGAAATAGTGGATGAAGAAGTAGAGAATACAGAAATTGTAATGAACACCTTGAATGGTCTCCCTAGGTCATGGGGCTCCTTCATTCAATGGATTTTTGCTAGAAGAAAGCTAATCACCTTCAGTAGGCTATGGGAGGAATGCTCACATGAAGAAGCTCGAATAGTAGCCTGAGAAGAAAAGATGGGAAGTGAAGATCAAGATCTCATAGTACACTCCAAGAAAAGAAGAAGGGACTATCATCATCACCAAGGGAAGTATTCTCACCAAAAAGATAACCCCAGAAGATCAAGCAAATATCTATCTAAACTTAGATGCTATACATGTGATGAGAGAGGACACTTTGTGAAAGATTGTCCTAAAAATAAGAATGGCTCTCAAAAGAAGAAGAACTACAAAAGAAGACATCATGATCACACTACAGAGGATGGCAGCGAACCTTCTAGAAAGAGAATCAAATAAGAAAGTGATGATTCTTCAAGTGATGAAAAATATGTTTTGATTTCTTCTCTGACGGGAACTGTCACACATGGAAGTAATGATTGGATTATAGATAGTGGGGCTTCCAAGCACATGATGGGATTCAAGGAATATTTTGTGAAACTATCCGAACATGAATCACCCCACAAAGTAAAACTTGGGGATGACTACCAATATCCAATAAAAGGTAGTGGTGAATCCTCCTATAAGCTAGAATATGGAAAGTCTATGAAGATGAAGGATGTCTTGTTTGTACTAGGACTAAAGAAGGATCTCCTCTCCATATCTACATTGGATGCAAAAGGAATAAAGGTTGCATTTGTAGATGGCCAAGTCATTATGTGCTCAAAGGGAAAGACTATAGATGATGTAGTAGTGATTGGAGAGCAAGAGGGAGGCTTATGTAACCTGTTATAGCCTGTTTTTGTTTCTGATTTTAAAGCATTTGCTTGTTTTTTAAAACATGGTTTTTTGTTCATTTTTTAGTTTGGACTTTAGGTTCCTTTAAATTCTCTATGATTTTAAGCTTATATTTATAATTTACTTCATAGGTTTTTCCAATTTTGTTTTTACTTAGTGAACTTTATAGTTTTTAGGGGCTTGTAGGATGTTTATATGACTTAAAGGTTCTAAAAAATATCATAAGGTTTTATTTAAATCCATTTAACCAAAGTTTAACCCTTTACTGTGAGTGTTGTTTTGAAAATGATTAAAACAGGTATTCTTGTAGTGCAAGCTCAGAAAAGTTAAACATGCGTGCTACAAGAAAATCGTGCAATCTGAAAAATCATGATTTTGGCTCGAAATTTTCAAAATTCATGCACAGAAGAGGCATTTCACACCTGTCAATGAGTTTGATACGTGTTTTTTGGCCAGAGTAATCATTGTGAAAAGTGTTATGAGTTCAGGTAAGGAATCATTTGGGTGAGTTGCAATGGTTTGGAAGTTATGAGATACAGAGTAGTGGAACCTTAATAATTATGCACGATGAGGAAAATTCGCCATTAGCTACGCATCTACTAGAATGTATGAATACCATAGAAGTCATGGCAAAGTTCTAGCAGTTTGTGGTCGGAGATTGAAGAAGGTCAACAATTTAGGGCTTTGTAGGGTAACATCTTAGCACTGTCGTGGCAATCAGAGAAATACTTAAGAATGAAATTGGACACCTGGGAAGACAGGAAAACATATTTCGAGCAACTGAATCCATTATTCAAACAAGTATGAGGTGAATTACTACCATATTCCATGTATTTGGGTTCACATTGACAGAAGTTTAGTTCTCGAGAATAACTAAGGATTCTAGTATATAAACTCAATTTTTGCTCAATGTCAAATTTTCCCTATCAATAGAGTTGAAAGACTTATCAGTTTGATACATAAAATTCAGCTCAAGGGTTTTAATTTTCTCAACATATGATTGAATTTTTAAAGTTGCCAATATTTGAATAGAGTTAATTTCTTTATTGAAGGAAGCAATTTTTAAGTTCAATTATCTAGAATGAAGAGGAGTGGGAAAACAAACAGAGCTGAACCCTCTGATATGTCTTGGGTTCAAGCTTTCCCTGACTGTGCAAGGTTATTTTCAGAAGTAGGATGGTTAAACTATTTTGAGAAGATTGATGGACATCACACAGAGGTTTCATATAAGTTTTCTCAGGGATTAGATAAAGATATTGTTACCTTTGACACCCTAAAGATTGAGCTGACCAGAGAACTAATAGCAGAGGCTACAAGGATCCTTGATGAAGGTGAATATCGGTTCAAGAAGGTACCTTTTACCTTGGGGCAGGTTGGAGGCCTAAGACTAGACCCAAGAATAAACTCAGATTGAATATGAAAAAAATGCTAAACCCTAAATTAGCTTAGACGAAAATTATAGTGATAGAAGACTCTTTAGCCCAAGAAGAGTTAGAAGAGAATGAAGATTTAAATATAAAGGAGATGAAGGGTAAGAAACAAATTATTTTAGAAGATAAGTTAGCCTTCATTGAAACCAAAATTTCAGAAATATTTAAGGAAGCTCAAAAAAAGCATCCTTATACCATCATGAAGTGATTCAAAGAAGAAGCATTCAGTCATAACAAGTTTTTGTGTAGAAAAAGAAAAGGTTGCAGAACCATCGTCCCCATGCAGTTTTGAAGTTAATGAATCTCTAGGGGTTCATGTAGCTATGATAGAGCAGTTAGAGGAGGATGAAGAGATTTTTAAGAAATTGAAGATCCCTTGGATGCCAAAAGAAATGCATCCAATTTTAGAAGGAAAGTGCATTGATTCAGAGAATGAGAATTTGCAGAGAAGTATTAAACAATACAAATATTAGTTAGAATATCTACATGAAACAAATGAGGGGTTAGTAGCTGCTAACAGAAGATTGAGAGAGGATTTAGATGAGGTAAATAGCCATTATCAAGAGTTAATTGTAGTTTCTAAGGAATCTTTGAAAACGAAGATAGACACAAAGTCTGTATACAAAATTGAAACAAACTATTCAAGACCTAACACAGATAAATCAAGAGCTTTAAAAAAAGAGTCGAAGACCTGGAAGCTGATCATCAGAAAACAAGAAAGAAGACTCAAGCTTTGGAAGGGACAAATATTTTGGTAGAGGCTGCTAAGGATTTGCAAAATGCTTTAAAATAGTGGTTATTAGTTAGTCTTTGAAAAAGTTAGTTTAATATCTATGACTCTATTTCTATTAAGTAATTTGGTAGTATGACCTAAAAAGCAGTTTTTTGTTTTTAGTTATGTAATTGTTTTTGGGTAACTAAGATGAAAGTAAGACTGAAGAAAGACTGTGGGTTTGAATGTTTGTACAAGGGGAGACTATCAAGCTATTATTTACAAAGCTAAGTGTCAGAAACTCTTATGTATTTTGAATTACTGATTATGGTATATATGCAAACTATAAGCCCTGTTTATTTTATTTGTTGGTTTCATTTCTGATTGGTTTAATCACTCAATTGATATATACATTTCTTGTTTGAGTTTATTATTCATGAAATGCTTGTTAATTGTGGATGAAATTCAGTGTTGTGCTTATTGTTTCTGGTTTATGTTTCATATATTATGCATCTCAGTCTTTCATTGTTGCATGATTTAGTGTTTGTCTTAGCCTTGTGAAGTTTTTACCCTCTTGTTTACAAACTGCACAACCAAAATCCTAAAAATCCTATGTTGGCTTGTTCTTTAGTAGTCCGAGAACAATTTCTGGCACTAGCATAACCTAAAGGGTCAACCAGACCAAGCCTTGGCCCATGACTTAGTAGAGAAAAATGAACTTTGGAATAGAAGGCTTGTACATGTGTACTATAGAGCACTACCACTTGCAAGAAAAGTTGTTGAAGGTCTTCCAGAAATACAAGCAAAGCATGAAGGTGTTTGAAAAGGATGCGTGAAAGGAAAGAACACAAAGAATCCATTTCCAAATAGCAAGGGCAAGGAAAAAGGAATCTTGGAAATCATCCACTCGATGTATGCGATCGAATGTCATCCAGTTCATTGAGTGGGTATGTATACTATGTTTCTTTCATTGATGATTTTTATAGGAAGACATGGATATAATTCTTGAAAAACAAAGATGAATTATTTAGCAAGTTCAAAGAATTCAAAGCCTTGATCAAGAATCACAAAGAAAATAAAATCAAAACCTTTCGTTCAGAAAATGGTGGAGATTTCACATCAAATGAATTCAAATAATTATGCAGAGATTTAGGGATTAAGAGGGAGTTTGCCACTCCATATAATACACAAAACAATGGGGTTGCAGAAAGGAAGAATAAAACGATTATGGAAGCCGCAAGGGCAATTCTTCATGATCAAGATCTTCCCATGCATCTATGGGAAAAAGCTTATAGGACAACTGTGTATGTATAGAACTGTACTCCGCATAGATTACTTGAGTACAAGACACCCGAAGAAGTCTTGTACAACAAGAAACCAAAAGTTATTCATCTCAAAATATTTAGCTATCTAGTGTACATACACATTCCAAAAGAAAAGAGGACAAAGTTAGATTCTTCAGGAAAGAAGGGTATACTTGTGGGATATAGTGAAAGCTCAAAGGATTACAGAATAAACTTCCCATGATTCAAGAAGATCAACATCAACAGAGACATAACATTCGATGAAGACTCAGCTTACAACAAATTCAGAAAGAGACCTGTTGAAGACCTTGAAGAAATAGAAGCACCAAGGATTCAAGATGCAACTATGAACGATACAACTCAAGAAGAAGATAGAGAAATAGGAGAACTCGAGGAACCTGTAGATCCACCACAGGAAAAGAATCCTCACAAAAGGAAACCTGCATGGGTATGAGAGGCTATCCAAGGTGCAAAAATATATGGGCCTCTAGAATAAATGCACAGAGAAAGGAAGAGAAGTAGGTCCTACTCCGGATATGTCTCCCTATTACGTGACATCATTGATAAAGAAACTTCCAACTATTAAGAAGCAACAGGGAAGAAAATATCGAAGGATTCTATGATTGAGGAGTACTAGTCGATCATGAAGAATGATGTCTAGGATGTTGTCTGAATACTAGAGGGGAATTCTATTGTGACTTCCAAGTGGATCTACAATATCAATCATGCTGCAGATGAGAGCATAGAGAAATATAAAGCAAGATTTGTGGCTCGTGGCTTCTTCGAGAAAGAAGGAATAGATTATGAAGAAAATTTTCCACCTATAGCCAGATACACTTCCATCAAATCAGTACTTGCTCTGGCCGTAGTAATGAAATGGAAGATACACTAGATGGATGTAAATACCGTTTTATTGAATGGTGTAGTGTAAGAGTAAGTGTACATGGAGCAACTACTTGGTTTTGAGACACATGATAGGGAAAATCATGTGTGTAAATTGAAGAAATACCTGTATGGTTTGAAACAAGCACCCATGACATGGTATGACAGAATTGACAACTTCCTGACTAGATTAGGATTTACCAAGAGTAAAGTGGATTCCAACCTTTATGATAAGGTTGAGGAAGGGAACCCTGCAATACTCCTATTATATGTAGATGACCTGTTTGTAATAGGTGAGGATGGGTTGATTGTTGATACGAAGAGGAAGCTTGCTGCTGAGTTTGAGATGAAGGACTTGGGTATGATGCAATACTTTGTAGGAATGGAGGTGTGGAAGAATGTAGATGGAATCTTCCTGGGACAAGGGAAGTATGCAGTAGATATCCTGAAGCTGAAGAGGTTTGGGATGATGGACTGCAAGGCCATGACCACAACTATGGTATCGAACTTCAATATATTAAGTGATGCTTCATCAGATTTGGCTGATGCTATGATGTATCATCAAATGATTGGGTCATTAATGTACTTGACGAATATTAGACCAGATATTTTCTTTGTTGTGAACACATTGAGCCAGTTCCTAATGGATCTGAGACATGTTCACCTCATTTCTGCAAAGCATATTCTGAGGCACCTGAAGGGTAGAGTTGATTATAGGCCCAAGTATGAGGTGAATCAAAAGATTAACCTGGAAGGTTATGTGGATTTGGATTGGGCAGGAAGTGCCATTGATAGGAAGAGCAATTCTGGGTGATACTTCAGTATGGGATTAGGTGTGATCTCTTGTTTTAGCAGGAAGCAATCCTGTGTGGCACTAAGTACAGCCAAAGTAGAGTATGTCATAGCTTGTTCAGTTAGTTGTGAGGAAGTGTGGCTAAGGAAGCTACTATCTGATTTTTTTGATCTCCAGTTGGATGCTACTTGTATATATTGCGACAACATGATTTGTGTGAAGTTGTTGGAGAACCTGGTGTTCCATGAAAAGTTGAAGCATATCGAGATCAAATATCACTATGTTAGGGATATGGTGCAGAGAGGATCAGTGAAGCTCTAGTATGTGCTACGGATGAGCAGATAGTTGATGTGTTGACAAAGCCATTGGCCAAAGTGAAGTTTGAATACTTTAGGGAGAAGCTTGGTGTTATCTAGATCGAAGGGGAAGTTATGAGTCCATGTGCCTTTCTAACATGGTGGTAGGATTGGTTCCTCCCATGGCTGGATGTAAGTGCAGTGTGTTTCTGGCATGGATGCTGGATGTGTTCCTCCCATGGTCAAATGTAAGTGAAGAGCCCTTCTGACATGGGTGCTAGATGTGTTCCTCCCATGGCCAGGTGTAAATGTAGAGCCCTTCTGACATGGATGATGGATGTGTTCCTCCCATGGTTAGATGTAAATGCAGATCCCTTCTGACATGGATGCTGGATGTGTTCCTCCCATGGTCAGATGTAAGTGCAGAGCCTTTCTGACATGGATGCTAGATGTGTTCCTCCCATGGTCAGATGTAAGTGCAGATCCTTTCCCAGATGGTAGTAGGTGTGTCCTACCATGCTGGTGGATTTAAGTGTTGAGTGAGCCTTTCTGACATGGATGATGGATGCATTCCTCCCATGGTCAGATGTGAGTGCTGGGCCTTTCTGATATGGATGTTGGATGTGTTCCTCCCATGGTCAAATATAAGTGTTGGGAAGGCCTTTCTAACATGGATACTGGATGTGTTCCTCCCATGGTAAGATATAAGTGCTTAAGAATATGAATACCTACATGGAGGTTAGGCCTACAACCAGGATGAAAAAGGGATGCCTCTGTAGAACTTCCTGTGACGAGTAGAATTGAGAGATAACACCATTTGATTGAGACTGTTGGAGCAGTGATGATGATGATGATCCAGCTTTGATGATGATCCAACTTTGATGATGATCCAGTGATGATCCAACCTTGATTATGATCCAGTGACGAAGATTTGTGCTGATGAATTGTGTCAAGAGAATACCTTCCTAGTTAAGAGGGAGTGTTGATGTATTTGTAACTTCAGAATGTATTCACTTGTATATTTCATATATTGTATTTCATTGGTCCTCGATGTTCCTATCAGGAAAATCGTTAATGTAATCAATTCATGTAAATTCATAGAGCTTAACCCTCCTTATTGATTAGGGGGAAAAGTCCCCGTAGTTGTGGGGCACTAGGGTTATTAGACTCTCCTAGAGAAGTTGGCCTTGGTAAGTAATTGTCAATTCAGAAACTAGTATAAATAGAGAGTGAATCTCTCTATTTATCATACACACTCACCTAGCTATAGCGCATAGGTGAGAGAGGAGGAGATCACACAAGTGAGAGAGAGAACAATTGTTGGAGATCATCTTTCTGTCTTTGGGTTTTACTGCTGCCTTTGGTGCTCATTCTATCTTTGAGGAAGTTGTAGGGTTTTCTCCTTTATGGTTTCCCCGAGGAAAATATTTGTGTCTATTGTCTCCTATGATTGATTGCTATGCATGTTATTCTCTCATATAAGATCCTAAGATAATATTGTCTAATTGATAAAAATCTAACAGGTCATACTATTTTTCTTTATGAAGAATGTAATCAGCATGTTGAAGTTTCTGTTAGTAATGTATTTAAAGAAGATTTCAACATTCCTACATATGATGAATATGAGGATGACTAGGATAATGTACCAAAAGAACCAACATTTTGCAATCATAGATTGGATCACCTAGAAGAATCTAAGGATTCTAAATGGGATGTCTCTTCATGTTCTTCAAATTCAGAATGTAAAGAAGAGTGCATTTCACCTTATTTTATTGAAGAAAATGAGGACCCCAAAGGGAATACTTATTTATGTTTTTTAAATTCAGAAATTATTTTTCCTAATTCTATTGAAGAACACAATGATATTTTCTTTGAAACACTTGTAAGTAATTAGGTTTTAAATTATGAGATTTTATATGAAGAAGTTGATGTATTTTTTGCAAATGGTCAAGAGCATTGCTTGCATGGTTTTATTGAAGAACATTTTGGCAGGGTGCTAGAGGAGTTGCAACTGGAGCAGCCTTGTCATGGAAAAAAAATAACAGAAAGATTTGAAGGTTGTTATGATCCAGTGGCTGCATCTATTGAGAAGCTTTATAGTGGTAATGGTTGGTTGTGTTTCTATAGTAAATATCAATCTCTTTTTTATAGCCTTTTTCCATTATGTTTTTCTTTTCTTCTTTTGATCAAGCATGAAAATAAAGCTGGTTTATGAGATCATTTGCTTGATTGGCATCAATAGAAGTCAGAAGTTACTTGACTAGGCATTGATTCTCAGTAAGTAGGGTAGGTAGGAATGAATAAGCTTGACATGGCGAGCATTTCTTTTAGTATTTTTTCAGTTTGTTTCAATATCATTTTAGTTTTTTGTTTTTAAAGCATGCTAGGAAGTTCACTAAATCTTGGGAGATGACCAATGGATTTAGCACCCAGTATACAGAGTTCTTTGCTACCTCACATGGAGGATAACATCCCAAGTTGGACCGTGTTGTTAGCACCATTTTTGGGATAAACAAATGATAAGGGATTCAACCAGTAAAAGGATGAATAAGGTGTGTAAACTTTCATATCATAGGACCTTGAAGAATGTTGATGAGGGTCTGTAGATGTTTGAAGGGACATTTCTAGATTTAGAATTCCAAACACTTAATAAATTATGTTGGTCAACCTTTAAAATGCAGGTAAATGAAGAAATCCTCCCTTAGTTGAATGATAACATGAAATGGATGGCTAGGATGTGCAACACAGAAGATCGAAGGCCAAAAATAATTCCTGCCAATGGAAAATTGGGAACGAAAAGGAGAGAAAGATAAGTTTTGATGAAAAAGGTGATAAAACATAACTTCCTCCCCTTGCAGTCTGAGATCCGACGGCCCATAACATTTTTTCCCAAGATCAACAGTCCAACAGAAAGGTGGAAGCGAAAAAGGAAATAAGTTTGGTTTTGAAAGTTATAGTCTTGATTTCAGATTTCTATAGTCCGAGATATGATGGCCAAGGAGAAATTCCACATAGATCAATGAATCGGAAAGTAGCAAGAGGCGGAAGCAGAAAAGGTAAAGTTTCGAGTTATTAAACTTGGAAAACCCGACTTCCGCTTTCTGTAGTCCAAGATCTATGAATCAAAGCGCTTTTGCCAATTATCAATGACTTAGAAAACAACAGAGAGGTGGAGATCAAAAGGTGGAAAAATTAAGGATTTGGTTGTGAAAGGTTGAAATTCCACGATCTGTCAGATTGTCGGTCTGGAGAGTTTTTGCTAAGATCAATGGTTTGGAAGAGAGCAGAGAGGTAGATATTGGAATGAGGAAATAAGAATTTGGTCATGAAAAGTTATAGCCCCTCCTTTCGTGATCTGTAATATCTATGGTTCAGAGAGATCCTACACAATATCGACGGTGCAGAAATAAAAGGGACTAAAGGAAAACATAAAAAAGTGGAAGACACAAGATTTTGGTCGAGGAAAAGTAGAAGACCGATTTTTGCTTTCCGTAGAGTTCAGATGAACGGTGGGGAAAGTTTCTGTCTGAGATCGACAATGTGGAAAAGCGGAACATGTGTACAAGGTAAGAATAATTCCCGATATGTGGAAATAGGTAGGCCCCATAGATTTCAACGGACCATATCACCCTTGATCTGAGATCAACAATGGATATTGATTTCAGCAATATAACATGCATGCTGAAAGTTGGAAGAGCACCTGCATGATGAGAAATGTGCCTGAATGACATGTCCCCTCCACATTGGATATCACGCTTGGAAATTGGAGATGTAAAGGTCACTTTATGAAGCACAATGGTGCATTTTTCAATGGTGTGGATCTAAGCAGGTAAAGATCAATGGTTCATAATCTTTTTCGCAGGTGAATATGTATACATGAAGGAAACTATTGCAGAATGTTGAAGGAGGTTCTAAACCATCATTTTTATCAAGTGAGCCTGAATCCCTACTATTAAACTTCTCTAATTGATCCATCATGTGCATCTCAACATGTTTTCCTGTTTTGTTTATGATCATGGAAAATCTTCCAGATCATTGAATTTGTTATGATTTTGATTCCTACGTGTAACTGAATTTGGCTATGTTTCAAGGTTGGTCTCAGAAGCCTGTGATATTATAAATATACCCTCAATAGAGGTATATTGGGTTGGAACTTGTGAGGTTCATGGTTATGAATTTTGAGATCTGCCCTTAATAATGAATTTACATAGCCGAATGTTGGCCTATTACTAGAAATATTCCTATGTATATCGTAGTTACAGTCTACATTTTCCCTTCTTGTGTGCATGTATTCCTGTTTAACTTGCCATTATGTTTTCTTCATATCTGGAATGAGTGTATAATAGTTTAGAATTCATATTGTTATGCTCTGGATATTATTTTCAGGTATTCACCAATATTTCTTACCAAAGTTGATGCAAAATTCATCTCCTCAATGCTCTATATTGATGGACTATCATTATTTCTTTTTTATCACCACACCAACAACATTTTGACTATAATCGAGTGCTACCTTTCCTTTGTAGTTTTTCCCATGCAAACAGTTCTGTGATTCTTTTAAGTATTTGTGATTCCATATCCCAATGTGTGCTTTCTTTGTTTCAACCACCAACACATCTGAATTTTATTTTGTTTGTGTATCTGGCCTTGATAAAAATTTATGAGAGATCCCTCTCTAGAAAGGAAGAGATCGACTTCATTTCTTAAAGTGGTTCTCCTGTTACCTTGGGATTTACCCTCTGCAACCTAGGGTACAATTCTGAGTGCTAACAATATATTTGGACTTTACCATAGATTTAATGTCAGGATCAACACCTATTTCATGATATCCCATTATCGTATGAGTATTCTATAACTGACCGAGCTAAGAATGCAACTACATGAATTAATTAGCAAGATGTACATTTGACCCAGTGGGTCACCCTAGGGAGCATCTATTATGTTTGTAAAAAAAAAAGGAAAATACTTTTAGAATGTGTATAGATTACACACAACTAAACAAAATGAAAATTAAGAATAAATATCTATTACTGAAAATTAATGACTTGTTTGATCAAGTCAAATGAGCGAATATTTTTGAAAAATTGATCTTAGATTAAGTTACCATAAAGTACATGTTAAAGAAGAAGACATTCATAAAATTGCATTTTGAACAAGATATGGACATTATGAATTTTTTGTTATGCCTTTTGGGTTAATTACCGCTCTTACAACATTTATGAGTATGATGAATAATGTGTTAAGAAGTTTTTGGACAAATTTGTATTATTATTCATTGATGATATTTTGATAAATTCAAAGAATGAAGAAGAACATGAGGAGCATATACAAATGGTTTTGTAAACTTTGAGAGAACATCAACTATATGCAAAACTTAGTAAATGTGATTTTTATAAAAATGAAATACAATATTTAGGACATGCCATCTCACAAAAAGGTGTAGCAGTTGATCCAACTAAAATCAAGGCTATTATAACATGGTGTGTACCAAACGTTGTACATGGTATCAAGTCATTCATGGGGTTAATAGTATATTATCCCATATTTATAGAGATTTTTTCAAGAATAGCTCACCCTATAACTACCCTTCAAAAGAAAAGTGTTAATTTATGTGGAGTCAATAATGTCAAGATATTATTCGATAAATCGAAACATTTATTAATAGCAACACATTTATTATGAAAACTTGATCCTAATAAATATTTTGTAGTATGCACTGATGCAAGTAAAGATGGTCTAGGAGGGGTTCTGACTCAGGATGGTCATGTGGTTTGTTACAAATCCATAAAATTGAAGGAACATGAGAAAAATTATGTAGTACATGACATGGAATCAGCAGCCATCATCCATGGTCTTAAAATTTGGTGACACTATTTGATGGGAAATAAATTATTGTTGTTGACGGATAATATTGGGCTAAAATATATGTTTGATCAAAATACATTAAATGCACGCCTAGCCAGATGGATTCCATTCCTAAGTGAATATGATTTCGAAATTAGACATATAAAAGGGGAAGAAAACATTGTAGCATATTCTCTTAGTTGGAAACAACATGAATTGCACATTATAGTAATTAGTGGATACGAGTCAGAATTTAAAAATCTATTGAAGAAAGTAGCTGGCAATGATTCAGAAATTAATAAGTAGATGAAAAAAAGTATTAACAAATTTTATATTACTAAGGATTATGCATATCATATGGATGCAGAAGGATTTCTTCCCTACAAAAAAATCATATTTATGTACCGAATCAGTCAAATATAAAACAAATTATCTTTAAGGAGCTATATGATAATCCTTGTTTTGGACATTCATGATATCAGAAACTCATATCAACTTAAAAAAAATACTTTTATTAGCCCAATATGGAGAAAGAGGCAATTGATTATGTAGCTAGGCATTTTATATGTCAATAGGTTAATGTTGTTCATCAACATCTAGCTGGATTATTATAATCTATACCCATTCTAGAATAGAAATGGGAAACTATAACCATGGATTATATAATAGGGCTACTTAAAACAAACAAACAACATGATTCCATTATGGTTGTGTTGAGGCCTGGAAAATCGCTGGCAGCAACAGTAAGACATTCTCCCCAATCACAGTTCCCAACTAGCCCGTTGACTGTTTGGTATAGGGAATCTGTCCGGTTTGCGGTTCGGCTACCGTAGGTCAAGTAACACAAAACAAAGAGTTTTACCGGTTGCGGCCCGGCCCACCGAATTTTTTGTATTTTGACTTAAGATATGAAATGCAAGTGCCTAACTAAATGCAGGGTGATCCGAATGCGAGGAACTGTCACAATGTGATGCGCAGGTTCTTACCTCTCGTCTTAGGCTCGCAGGCAACTGAATCACATATAACAAGCAAACAAATTAACTACCTAATCTATCCCTAGGGAGCAAGGTTATCATTCATAGATGAGTAATACATTTCATACATGAATTATGAAGAGTTACAGATAGCTGAAACTTCCTTCAAAACACATGAATAAGTAAAGATGTTTCAACAACCAGATAGCCAATTGTTTATGAACATTGTTTATTACTCACAGCAGAAAAACACCATAAAATAAACTGAAGAATATTCCAACAAGAACATAGGTTTAGGAAATTAGAACAATCTCACAGTTAATGAGACCCAGTTGAAAACAAATTAGTTCCTCTTCAACATTGCTCATTTAATTACATTTGATGCATTCCATATTGCACTTCTTCCAGCATGCAAAAAATTGCAGTTTCTGATTGTAAAACGAAATAGTTCCTCTTACAATAGATGGTTTACAAAATTTCTCCAAGGGAAAAAGTCCCTCCTAAAGTCCTATATTTACAATATTTAAACTACAGCAGCTGGTCATTTGGGCTGCCTTTCAATGCATGAATTTTTAGTTCCCCAATGCTTCAGATGCCTCTCTCCTTTCTGTATGCTTATGAGCAGTTGAGTGACCGCTGGACTTTTCTGATCTGCATTTGGTTGCCTTTGACTTTGTCCTTTTCCTAGAGACCTTGCCGGCATTGTGTCCTACCTGCAGTTAACTACTGTGCATCATTCTTTGGAAAAACATTTTCAAACATTAGACTTATCCATTTGAAATGGCTAACCAAAAGAAAACAGCTAGGTGCATCTATTGATCCGGAGATATTTTGACTGGGCCTTGAGTAGGAAAGATCTAAATCAGCAGTCGGCAGGCTTCGGCATTGGACGCGGAGGGGATTTCCTGGCCGCAACGGCGGAAAATAAAAAGGGTTAAAGTTATGGGAAAATGAAGGCTAGAGAACTTAAATCGAACGTCGGACGAATTTTGACTTTGGAAGCTAAAGGACTTTCCCAGCCGCAACGGCGAAAAAGAGAAGGCCAAAAAAATTTGACAGGGGTGGGAAAAGTCTCGATCGGACGTCGGAAAGGTTTGGACGTCGGAAGCCAAACCACTCTGGGAGCTGCAATGGCAGATGGGAAAAGGACTAAGTCATGCAACCTTTGGCGTGAAAACTCCAAATTGAAATCCGGAACACTTTGCACTTCGACCGCTAAACCGATTTGGTAGCCGCAACGACGGAAGGGAAAATGATTAAAGCTTCCGATCTAGCAAAGAAAGATGCCAAATCACGACAAAAGCTTAAAAGTGTATGAAAACTTGAAATCCACGAACGGTTTATTCCAGGGTGCATGGTCTGACGAGTCCTTGACTAGCAGTCCAAAAATCAATTCAGCGATTGTCACAAAATATTTAACCAAAACAACTTCTGAAAACAAAACGCAATCTAATATTCAGGATCAATCCAAGTTAAAGCAAGACTTAACGGGATCAAAACAATTTTGAATGATAAGGAGGGACCCAAAATTCAAGGAATTAGGGGAGAACAGTTGCGGCTGCAACAACTGGCGATTTCCTGGTGAACCTAGATCTCTGGTCGATTACTCTTTGAGTGACAGACTGTTAACCAACAAATGTATCAACTGAATTCTTCCAACTATTTGGATTTCTCGAATGACAAAAGTGTGCACCCTTAATCATTGATGATAGTCCATTTTGGGAGAATGGAAACCAGGATTCTCAAGTCCAGATAACTCTGTCGAGGTTGAAAGAGGAGTTTCATTATTAATTTTGTCTTTAGGTAGCTGATAGCTTGGACACCACAAGATTGCAGCATATGGTAAATAGAAATGTTCGTTTGTTCCTCATTCCCATGCCACTTTAGCATTTTTTGTGCTTTTGGGTTTTTTGTCCCTTTTATATCCTCCTCCCCGCCTTTCTTACTGAATTTTAATTCATGATCCTATATCCCATAGTGTCCTTTTGTGTGAATGGTGTACTTTATGTTTCAGTTCACGGACGGAGAGGATCTTTCGGCAATTTAGTACTTATGATTCAGTATTTGCTTTAATGGATGATGCTTTCAGAGGAGTTTCTGACTCTTATTTTCCTTTTCGTATCCTGGCATGGGATCATTTATATTTAACATACTGTCCACCTTACTCCTTTCTGTGGGTCCTTTGCTGTTGCCCCTCAGACCTTTTAAGTGTGAAGTGGATGGAGCCTCAACATAGTACTCCTTTGAACCTAGTTTATTTCATAGGGGTTAAGCAGGACTTCAATGCACACAGGGCTATTTGAGAAATTTTGCTAAACTGGAAGATGTTCAAATGGAAACACACAGTCTGATATTCAAACATATTTATCATTCCCAGAAATTTAGATGTTTCCCAAATAACCATGAGTTCATTTCCTTATTGAAAACAACAGACCCAATCCTAACAAAAAGAAAACATGACCCAAAATACAGCCAAACCACTTATTTATATACAAGGCAGAAACTCAAAGAAACTCAAGAAAAATAAGGATTGAGAACCAAACCATTAACTGGCAAGTTCTCTTCCCACCCCTATAAATCCTGCAGCTTATAAGTAGAGGGACTGAGTTTTGCTGCGACCTGAAAAGGGCCAACCCACAACTGCTGGAATTTAGTATGCTTCCCTTTCTCATCATGGGGGTGATCCCATTTGAGGACTAGGTCTCCCACCTCAAAGTCTTTGACCCAGCTTTATGCTTGTCAAACCACCTCTTTATTATCTCCTGCTGATGCTGAAAGCGTTCTCTAGCTGTAGATCTAGCCTCTTCTGCTTTCAGAAGATTGCATATCCTCATCTGTAAAACTTCATTCTCCGACCCACTAGACTCTTGGGATAACATGGAAGACAGTAGCATGATATTTGGGGGGAGGATGGCTTCTTTAACGTACACAAGGGTATAGGGTGACACTCCTATCGCTGACTTGGGGGTGACTCTATCAGCCCACAGGGCGTTGGGTAAGGATGAGTGCCAACTTCTCTGGTTTTCTATTACAGTCTTTTTCAGAATTCTAATATTAGAGGATTCAGCCAGGCCATTCCCTTGTGGATAGTAGTTAGCAGAATAATGAATTTTATCCCTTTATCATGAGTAAAAGCAGTTAATTTAATTGACGAAAAGTATTTAGCATTATCAAAAACTAACGAAATTGGAACTCCAAACCTGGTCATGATATGATCTTGCAGGAAGCTGATGACCTCGTCTTCATTTATCTTGCGCAGAGGTACTGCTTCAACCCAGCGAGTGAAATAATACATTGCGGTCAGGATGTACTTTTGTTGTAGTGAGGAATTTGGTTTTATTTCTCCAATGATGTCCAATCCCCATTGCTCAAATGGTTCCGTGATCATTACAGGCTTTAGGGGGGCTTCTACTTTAGGTTGTCTTCCACCGCATCTTTGGCAAATATCACATTTTCTGACGTGTGCATGGGCATCCTTGAAGAGCGTAGGCTAGTAGTAACCAGCTCTGAGGATCTTGTGGGCCATAGTATCCCCTGAATAATGTCCCCTAGTCGGACCATCGTGCAATTCAGACGTTACTTTCTTAGCATCTTCTTTCTCCAAGCATCTCAGAAAAAATCCATCATAGTTTTTTCTGAATAATACGCCTTCAATGATTTGATAGGAAGTTGATTTCAGACGCAGTGCCCTTCTTTGCTTAGAGTTCCAATGTTCCAGCAACAGTATTGACTGTAGGTAATGTACAAGGTATCTATACCAAGACTCAAGAGCTGTAAACAAAGAACATACCTCCATTAAATGTAATTTGGCCTCATCTTCCCAGGCGCTCTCTTCATTGTTCCTATTTTCAGTCATCGATTTGCACAATCCTTGACCTTTAACTATAGATGATGGCTTGAATTTGAGGTTGTATTCTTGAAGAGCCATTACCCAATTGCCCCTTCTTTCTCCTAACTCTTTCTGTATGAGAAGGGACCTCACAGCTGGGTAGGGGGCGATCACTTTGGTTCGATTTTTAAGAATATAAGGCCTGAATTGCTTCACTACTTTAAATACTGCGTAAGCTTGTTTATCAATAGTTGGGTAGTTCAATTCAGCCCCCTGTAGACCAGTACTCATAAAAGAGATTGGGAATTCATCCCCCCCTTCTTCCTTTTGCGTGAGCACAGCTACCAGTGAATCATCGGATGCAAATGTATACATAATAAAGTCTTTATCAAAGTCTGGGATTTTCAAGGAGGGTCTGTGTGCGACAATAGTTTTAATCTTGCTGAAAGCGTCCTTTTCAATTTCAGTCCACTTAAATTGTACATTTTGCTTGACCTTCTGCTGTAATGGTTTGACAGCCTGAGCGAAATCAGGTACAAATCTTCTTACAAAATTTATGGTTCCCATAAACGATTGCATTCCCTTTTTATTATGGGGCATAGGGATTTTTTCAATGGCATTAATTATTTCTGGGTCTATAGATATACCTTTCTTT
This sequence comes from Pseudotsuga menziesii, assembly GCA_001517045.1. Lineage (NCBI taxonomy): Eukaryota > Viridiplantae > Streptophyta > Pinopsida > Pinales > Pinaceae > Pseudotsuga > Pseudotsuga menziesii. Next base: position 174,202 of record LPNX010986273.1, read on the forward strand.
GAAACTATATGCCCCAGTAACTTGCCTTCCGTGACAGCGAACACACATTTCTTGGGATTAAGCGAGATACCGTACTTCCTACAACGTTCAAAAATATGTCTTAAGTGAAATGCGTGCTCTTCTCTTTTCTTCGAGAATATTGTAATATCGTCAAGGTATACTACAACAATTTTTCCAATCAATCCGTGGAATGCTATGTCCATAGCTCTCTGAAAGGTTGCTCCAGCATTTATGAGCCCAAAAGGCATCCTTCTGTAGGCAAATGTTCCCCATTTCATCCTGAAAGTTGTCTTCAATCTGTCTTCCTCGGCTACTAGCACTTGATTGTAGCCAGAGAAACCGTCTAATAATGAAAACAATTCAGAACCAGAGACCATCTGTAGCAATTGCTCCATGGGAGGCACCAGATAGTTGTCTTTATCTGAGGCGCGGTTCAAGTTTCCGAAGTCCACGCACAGTCTGATTTCTCCCAACTTCTTTCTGACTGGTACCAGATTTGATACCCACTCTGAGTGTCTGACTTTAAAAATGATTCTAGCATCCAATAATTTCTTTACCTCACTCTAAATCATCGGTTCCAGCTTTGGATGCATTTTCCTCAAGGGCTGCTGATAAGGCTTGACTCCGGCCTTGATGGGAATGACATGTTTAATGATGCTGGTATCATATGTTTTCAAATATTCATATGTCCAGGCAAATACATCCTTATATCGTTTAAACAGACTGACGAACTTCTCCCTTTCGGTCGGTGATCAACATTTGCCGAGATTTACAAATTTAGGATTCGCCTCATTCCCCAAATTAATTAGCTCGAACTGTAGAGTTGAGCTGTGAGTCTTTACATTAGCGGGTCTTCTGAACTTTTCATTCAAGTCAAACATCTTTTCTAACGTTCTGACCCCTCTAGGGATGAAATTGTCAAATTTCATCTCGGCTTGGTGTCCTTCATCATCTATAATCGCTCCTTTGAATACCTTGTCATTTGTTAAACACTCTATAATTTGCTGGTCATCATCAAACACTCACAGGTTGGTAATCATGTCAGGTACTGAAGGCATGAAAAGCAATTCAACAGTACATCTATTATTAGTAGGGACCAACCGAGTGGCCGATGTAGCCAACAAGTTAGCTGATGCGTTTTTAATTCTGGGAATTGAAATAATATTGAATGCATCAAAACACTTAAGCAGGTCCCATACCTCATTTTGGTAGGCTTTCAAGTGAGGAGACACACACTGTATTTGATTTCTTATTTGCTTTACAACTATTTCCGAATCTCCAAAAACTTTTAAATTACATACCTTTAGTTCAATCGCTTTCCTTAAGCCCTGCACTAGTGCTTCATATTCAGTTATATTATTAGTGCATTCAAATTCTAATCGACATGCAAGAAAGTGCTTATTCTTCTGGGGGCCAATTAGGACACAGCCGGCCGCTGACCCTTCTAAAGTCTTAGATCCATAAAAAAACAAAGTCCAAAAATCACTAACTACTAAATGCGAATCTACTCCTACGACTAAATCTACTATTTTACAGTCAATTGCATCAACCTGCGAAAATCGAAGGAGATCAGGTTGGGTGTCAGATGCGTTGCTGGCCTCTTCTGCTTGGTAATTCCCAGGCTCTAATTCAAGAAAATAGTTTCCCAAGACAGAATCCACTGGTTCATTCTTTTCTTCAAGCCAGGTAACATTATATTTCATGTGTGGTTCTCTTACAACTTTAATTTGGTTCGGCCTTCCTTGGTAGGGCAACCACAAATGTGACCAATCCGAAGCGAAATATCCATTCAGCTTTGCTGACCAATCTCTGCTCAGAACCAGATTGTAAGCATCTGGTATATCTGCCACTATGATATTAATGACTTGGCATACTTTATCGTTCGATGCCAGGCGGATCAGGACGTTCTCCATTTCATCCAGTACTTTTACATCCGTCCTGTCCAACTGGACCACTCTCCACGTGGAGGGCTTAGGCTGTCCATTTATCCTTTTACATACTGATATGGGCATGACAGTGATCGATGCCCCTGAGTCTACCAGACAATTATGTATGTTATGATTGAAAATTTCAAACATTAGGAGGAAAGGTGGATGTTTACATTTAGACTTACCTCCACTGCTGGTTTCTCCAATTTATTCTTTCTCTTTAGTCTAATTGTCAATGGATATCCTTTCATCCGGTGCTTCGAGTGCCTTTAGCAGCCTTTCCTTTTGTTGCGGTACTTTGCACATTTCAAATAGTGGAACATTCGCTTTTATCTTCTTTAAATATTCCACGATGTTGTAATCCAGCTGTTGTCCAATGGGGTGAGATTTATCAGCATCCACCTGTCCTTCATTTGGGTTGGGCCACATTTTGTTTTACTTAGGGCCTTGGCTAGTAATAGTGAATTCTGGAATCTTATCAGCCAAGGATTTATCTTGAAATTTCTTCTTAATATTTCTCTGCAGCCTCTTAATCTTCAGTAGTATCAGACTATCTTCCCTAACTGTCCCTTGGCTTCTTGTGGTCACGTTGGTTTCCAATACGCCCTTGTATCCTTGATTCCTTTCCTTTTCAACCTTGAATACTAGGACTGAATTCCACAATGCCATAGTCTCCTCTTCCTTCTCTTTAACAATAGTAGAAGCATAATTCTCTTTTCTTTCCTCATCCTCTTCTTCTGTTAATTTCGAATCCAACATTTGATTCATGACCAATGTCATTGAATTTATCCACTGCGGGCAATTCTTTTCGGAATGCGGTTGTTGGTGGAAGGTGTAGAAATTTTCCATCCCTATATCTATCAAATTCATGGATGCAGAATTGTGTGGAGGAGGTTGAAACTTATTGTTGTCCTCTCTTTTCTTGTAATAGGGCCTGTAAAAATTTTGTGTTTCTTTTTCTTTCTCCATGTCTATGATCTTATTAGAAAGTTTCTGCATCATTTTGGCCATACTTTCATAATCTGGTGTTTTCTCCTCTTTAGGCTTGGTAAACAATAATGCCTTCCTTCCCCCACCTTTCTCTCCTGACTGTTCGGGGTAATCTTCAATGCTCTCTCTTTCAGCCTCTACTACTTCTGCCTCTTCATAAGTTTCTGCCAAAGTAGGCTTGGCCCTACCTTTGGCAAACATGGCCAAATCAGGGCCTAAGGCTGATGTGTAGTTTTCAATCAGGACTTTGTCCGAAGGTTTGTCAGCGTCAGAAAAATTCTTAATGTATGCCGCAAATCTTTGCGTGAAGCTGTGCACCTTCTCCTTTTTCTCTTTCTTTAAGGTGCATAACCCTTTCATAAGGGTTGTGTGAGTCTTTTGGACTGCATACTTACTTCTGAAAATTATCTCGAAGGTATCCGAGTCAGGTATAGAATTAGTGGGTAACCCAAAATACCATGAGGCCACAGCTCCTTTGAGAGTATGCAGGAATAGTCTACAAACCACATCTTCATGCTCCTCCACCCTCAATCCTTCTATTGCCAAATAAAAGCTCTGCAAATGATCATCTACTAATATCTTCTCATTGGGGTCAAATTTAGGCAACAACTTTTCAAAGGCTTGAGGTAGGTCATGCAAAGGCGGGGTCAGGTTTAGAGGTGATCTAGCTCTCCATGCAGGTGGTGGATTCGGTGGATTGGGAGGAGGTAGGTTGGCGTTAATGCCTGCCATGAGTAGGGGTGGAGAGTGAGGAGGTGAGCCAACATGAGTGTGAGTAGGAGAACTATAAGGGGTATCTGGACCTTCTTGGATCAACGGTATTACAACTTCTTGTAAAGCTATTTCCACAAGCTCTTCCTAGTCTCCAACTAGCACTGAGTCTTCTGCTATAGGACGATCTTTCTTCTTATACTCTCTTCTGGGCAAATCAAGGATAATTGGCAATTCTCCAATTTTCTTTACATAAGCCCTGGTATGTCTTCTTAGGTCATTTACAACTTTGTTGCCAACAGAATATAGCTATTCTCTATAAAGTTCACTACTTTCAGAACTGTTACTGGTGGAAAAGTTTCGGGAAAATGGGTTTCCTCAGCCAGCCATGCACTGGCGGCCCTCCTTCTAGCGCCAAAACCGTTGAGGCCTGGAAAATTGCAGGTGGAAACAGTAAGGGATTCTCCCCAATCAACGTTCCCAACTAGCCCGTTGACTGTTTGGTATAGGGAATCCATCCGGTTTGCGGTCTGGCTACCGTAGGTCAAGTAACACAAAACAAAGAGTTTTACCGGTTGCGGCCCGACCCACTGAGTTTTTTGTATTTTGACTTAAGATATGAAATGCAAGTGCCTAACTAAATGCAGGGTGATCCAGATGCAAGGAACTGTCACAATGTGATGCGCAGGTTCTTACCTCTCGTCTTAGGCTCGCAGGCAACTGAATCACATATAACAAGCAAACAAATTAACTACCTAATCTATCCCTAGGGAGCAAGGTTATCATTCATAGATGAGTAATACATTTCATACATGAATTATGAAGAGTTACAGATAGTTGAAACTTCCTTCAAAACACATGAATAAGTAAAGATTTTTCAACAATCAGATAGCCAATTGTTTATGAACAACGTTTATTACTCACAACAGAAAAACACCATAAAATAAACTGAAGAATATTCCAACAAGAACATAGGTTCAGGAAATTAGAACATTCTCACAGTTAATGAGACCCAGCTGAAAACGAATTAGTTCCTCTTCAACATTGCTCATTTAATTACATTTGATGCATTCCATATTGCACTTCTTCCAGCATGCAAAAAATTGCAGTTTCTGATTGTAAAACGAAATAGTTCCTCTTACAATATATGGTTTACAAAATTTCTCCAAGGGAAAAAGTCCCTCCTAAAGTCCTATCTTTACAATATTTAACTTACAGCAGCTGGTCGTTTGGGCTGCCTTTCAATGCATGACTTTTCAGTTCCCCAATGCTTCAGATGCCTCTCTCCTTTCCGTATGCTTATGAGCAGTTGAGTGACCGCTGGAATTTTCTGATCTGCGTTTGGTTGCCTTTGACTTTTTCCTTTTCCTAGTGACCTTGCCGGCATTGCGTCCTACCTGCAGTCAACTACTGTGCATCATTCTTTGGAAAAACGTTTTCAAACATTAGACTTATCCATTTGAAACGACTAACCACAAGAAAACAGCCAGGTGCATCTATTGATCCGAAGAGATTTTGACTGAGCCTTGAGCGGGATAGATTTAAATCGACAGTCAGCAGGCTTCGACACACGGGGAATTCACTTAGTGAACCTCTCACATAGCACGTACGATCATGGGATATTAAAGAATACCCTTAATTTCTAGAGATATTGACCAAAACTCTTTTTGTTGAAACCGCCTCCCAATACTTAAAACCTCCTCCCCACCCCTTTTAATAACTCAATCCTTATAAACCAGCCTACCTGCCCCCACCTTAAACCCCTCATCCCCCCAATACCTGCAATATATTGGTTCAATTTTTGATAATTTTAAAACCCACAATATGAACTAACGTGATAGGATATTGGTCAACAAGTGAAGACCCTGTGCTTCGACATCGGACGCAGAGGGGCTTTCCTGGCTGCAACAACGGAAAAGAAAAAGGGTTAAATTGATGGGAAAACGCGGGCTAGAGAACTTAAATCGGACATCGGACGGCTTTTGAATTCAGAAGCTAAAGGACTTTCCCAGCCGCAACGGCGGAAAAGAGAAGGCCAAAAACATTCGAGAGGGGCGGGAAAAGTCTCGATCGGACGTCGGAAATGTTTGGACATCGGAAGCCAAACCACTCTGGGAGCCGCAATGGTGGACAGGAAAAGGACTAAGTCATGCGACCATTGGCGGGAAAACTCCAAATCGGAAGCCAGAACACTTTGCACTTCAGCTCCTAAACCGATTTGGTAGCCGCAACGGTGGAAGGGAAAATGATTAAAGCTTCTGATCTAGCAAAGAAAGATGCCAAATCATGACAAAAACTTAAAAGTGTATGAAAACTCGAAATCCACGAACGGTTTATTCCAGGGTGCATGGTCTGACGAGTCCTTGACTAGCAATCCAAAAATCAATTCAGCGACCATCACAAAATCTTTAACCCAAACGAGTTCTGAAAACAAAACGCAATCTAATATTGAGGATCAATCCAAGTTAAAGCAAGACTTAACGGGATCAAAACAACTTTGAATGATAAGGAGGGACCCGAAATTCAAGGAATTAGGGGAGAACAGTTGCGGCTGCAACAGGTTGTAGTAGATAAACTAAGCAAAGAAAAAAAAATTATACCTGTAAAATCGACTTATAAACCTACAAATATCGCTGAGATATTTATGAAGGAAATTTTGAGACTTCATGGGATACTGAATACAATCATCACTGATTGGGATGCAAAATTTACCTGAAACTTTTGGACATCGCTATTTAAAGGTATGGATGCAAAGTTGAATTTTAGTATAGCATACGATGCTCAAACAGATGGTCAAACTGAACGGGTAAATCAAGTACTATAGGATGTGCTAAGTATGTATGTAATGAATCAACCAGGTAAGTGGGAAGATTATATTCATTTAGTGGAATTGGGTTACAATAACAATTATCAAGCTTCTCTAAAAATGAGCCCTTTTGAGGTATTGTATGGAAAATGATGTAAAGTACCCTTGCGTTTGGGTAATCTTGAAGATAGGATGGTTTTAGGACCCAACCTATTAGCATAGATGGAAACAAGAGTAAGACAAATAAAATCGAATTCAATGGCTGCACACGATAGATAAAAAGGTTACTCCAACAGGAAAAGGACAACTAAAGCATAAAGGGTAGGGGAACATGTTTTCTTAAGGATCGAACCAAAGAAAAGTACTTGAAGAATATGATTATATGCTAAAATTTCACCAAGATACGTGGGACCCTTTGAAGTATTGGCTAGAGTGGGGATTGTAGCTTATCAACTCGCTCTACTTCCACACATAAAAATTCATGATTTTTTTCATGTCTCATTACAAAAAAATACATTGGTGATAAATCTCATATCATTGATTGGAACAATGTACAAGTGCAACCAGAGGGAGACTTTCATGTGGAACAAGTGCGTATTCTTTATAGGAGAGATGCCATGCTTTGGATAAAAACTATTGTACAAATTAAAGTTCAATGGGAGAACTATGCTCTAGAAGAAGCTACGTGGGAAAGATAGGATGTTGTGAAACAAATTTATCCATTTCTATTTGAAATATTAAATGACACTGAATAGTCACCGAGGACAATGACAAGAATTTAGGGGGGTAGGATTATAATACCCCTTGTAACATTGAAAGTAATTTTGTTTAAGTTTTACTTTGTGATAAACTAATAGATGTTGTAAAAACATTATTTAATAAGTAAATTGTGAATGTTTGGAAACCGAAGTTGGGAAGCCATGCATTTTATTGAAAGAACCTAAGTTTGTGTTAGTAACTAAATACTCAACTATATTTAAGAAGACAAGTGTTCAGTCTTAGAAAAAGTTAGTTACTAGCTATTACGACCTAGGAAAAAGAGGGAATGCATGCAAAAAAAGAAATAGAAATGATAACAGACCTGCCAGAAAACACTAGAGAGTGTAGGATCTAATTTTGGTTACTGAAAGTAGCACAGTGCTACTAAAGAACACTTGGAGAGTGCGAGGATCTGGAAAAAGATCCTCTAGTGAAGTACCTAGGAGAGTGCTAGGTTCTTTAAGTAATCTGACCCTGATTAACCGACTAGTGGCAACTTGAAAAACTAAGTAAAAAAAACTATGGTTCTGAGAAAGGGGGTGGAACTTTGGTTCTGGGAACGGGGTGGAAACCTTGTAGATTGAAATAGAATTTCGAAGTTCCTATGGCTGAGAGGATCATGGACGCTCAATTTCTAGCTCCGGAAGACATTCATATATGTTAAACTTTAACTGAATCTTAGTACATTTATTGAATAAACCGATTTTGTTTATGGTTAATGAGCAAGTATAGTTAAAGGATGAAGAATATTGATGATATATTCAATAATGGTTTTACAATATTCATATTATGACAGTTAGTAGATTAGCACCCTACGCTTATGTTTTCTTAATGGTTTAAGTTACAGATCAATACATTTGTCTTTATATTATTTTCTCTAGTAGAAAACTAAGACATACTAATTACAATCAATTCCTCAGTTTATTATTGACTAAACGCACTTAGGATGAAAAATGTATGAAGCTACAATAAATAATGGATGTCTAAGATTTGTATTTGCTCAGATGAAAGATTGATTTTAGGAACCTACGTCTCTATCTAATGGTTGTATATATTAACTATGCTGTTTACTGACATGCTTATATGAACATTCTAAGCAGAAAAACCCTAAGAAAAACCAGACATGGAATATCATTATTAAAACCCTACACAAACGATTTTATAAACAAGACTGCATTGCATAATTAAAGTACGATATATATATATAGACAAACTCTAGAATAATCCCATTAGTTTTATTAGTTGAATATATAACACAATATCCACTAATAATCACCGAAGCTTTCATACCCTGTTACTTACTTTTAAATAAAACTCTGTGAAATTTTCAAGGAAGTTATAAACCCTCTACAGGAATTTAGTAAACTCCATAAAGCCTCGTAAAAACGATAGAAATAACTAATGACCATCAAATTTATATTATAACCATATGCATAGCTTAATGGTGGTCCAAAAAAACTCTGCGAACACCTAAAGAAACCAGATTATAGTTAATTAGTGGTATTGACAGTCTCGAGCTGTTATTTATGGGTAAGCAAAAGTATGAAGTAACAAACAAATCACTTTATACCAACCTGGGCACGCAGGAAATGAATTGGAAAAAGAAACCCTAGAGAAATATGCGTTAAGGATATTGCATTCCTCTCGCATTCAACTTCACCAAAATAAGCATGAAAGGAGTCAAGTACAAGGGATTACCAGGACGAGGTTGAGATCTGAATTTTTGGTGACGTTACAACCACAACTAGCCATTCCTGTAAGTTAAAATACATTTTAGCGAGTAACTAGTTTCTTTAATATGAAAACCGAAACATTTAAGGTGAGCACAACAATCTAGTTTTATACTTTCCAGGTTAGACTGATAGCCTTTTCCAAATACAATTTTATAGCTCAATCCTGTGTATGGAAAGAATAATTTTCAAGAATCCATGACGACTGCACAACCATATTATTCAAAGGAAAGCCCCAATTTTTTGAACCGATTGCACTTTTGTTTTGACTTTACACCATGTCGAATAAACAAAGAATTGTAGCAGGACTAGGCCGTGAAAGCTTTGCACATCAAACCCTTTTTGTATATAATTTTTACCAAGCTCTATATCAGTGTAAAGATAAAAAACAAACCATAGCTGTATCATGGCTATGCCAAGAAGGTATTTCCGACCCAAACTCACAAGTATAATGGCGAACTGAAACCTTGCAGTGGTGAAAAGACCCAATATACTTCCTTTACGAGGTAAGTGTAAACGAGCAGTGTAACCGAGCTGTAAACGAGCTGTAAATCACTTTGGAGGCAAGCAAAACGATGCCACATTTCAGAGTTAATACATTTCAATGAAAGGATATGAGGGTCCCAATACACATTATACTTTGTAACCCTTTGACTACACATTCCAACACAACCGAGGGTGTACATGCGGTCACATACTTTTGGCGTTAGCTCGAGAGATAAGTAAGCCACCAAACTTGTTCTCCCTCACAGTCATAAAGGTTAGGACATTATAGAAATAAATTACACCCTTAAGATAAGTTCCAACTAGGAAAACGTAAATATTCTTTAGTAAGGTGACCATTTACCAAGGTGAAGTACAGATAAACAATTTGTTTTTATGTATAAATTTGGTTATTTTTTAGGTATGTTATAGTGTTGCTGACAAATTTCTATGTGATGTTAATGTAATAGTATCTTCATTCTACAAAGTTAAATTAGTATTATGTATTCATGATACTTCTCATATTATTATTATTCCTTTGAAATATATAAAATTTGTGTAATCAATGTAAATTATGTAATGTAGAAGTTCCAATTTTCCAACATTGCCTCTTAATCCATGTTATACATTGGGTTCACTTCACCTCAATGAATTCACATCAATTTAAGCATACTCAATTCAAGAACAATCCTTCATATAAGAAACCATGTGATCCCATCTTACCTAGAAGTCAAATCTCTCTTCTTAAATTCCCCAATTATTCTCCTCCAAATATGTTATGCTCCCAAGAAAATAACTAATCCATCCATGTGTTCCCCATGAACATTACCATGTCACTTAGTATTCCAATGTCCTAAGGAAGTGTTCCATTTAAGTATCAAGTCAAGGAATAACAAACCATGTGCAATCTACCTAAAATGTGTATGGCATGTTGGTAGGAAGTTTTGAGGATAATTAGCTACGCATCACCAAGGATGATGCGCAAGGTCAAAGATAGCGTGCAAGGAGAAATGTGGCACGAAGGGAATATTGGTCATATTTTGTAGATTTTGGTCATATTTTGTGGGATTTGGTCATTATTTTGTACATTTTGGTCCAAGAAGTTAGGAATCTCATCTAAGTGTACCATCTTGTAAAAGGTGCAAGCCTATAAGTAGAGATAGAATTGTAACTGTAGATAGACTTTGGGGAGATATTAGAACCTTGTGTGTGATAGAGGAAGTCAATCTGAGATTGTATCTATCTTGTGAATATGGGTTTATGTTTCAGAAGGTTGTTCTCTGTTTGATGCGAAGTAATATGACATGACAAATATTTGATGGAAACAATGTGTCTTTTTCATCTTTCTATTTTCCTAATTTCCTACGATATGATGTGAATGGATTAATGTTGCATTGTGATGCTTCTTTCTGAATGATGCGATGTTTTTATGTTTTAAATCATGTTACGGTGATTGGTCTGTTTTATATTGTTGCGATCTAGATGTGTTAATGCGATCCGATGACTGATGGTATGAATCTGTGATGACAAAACCTTGGTTGATCTCTGAAGTAATGTTGGAATAGTTGAATAGTAGATGCACAAATCCTCCTTCTTACTGCGGAAAAGTGGTTTTGACAGTCCTCCCTTGAACATCTTGGGTGAGACCTCATTTTCTCCGCAGGTTTTGTTGGATAGGGTAAAACCTGGCTAGGTCGATGCTCAGGGAGATCGTTGAGTTAATGATATCGACAAAGAGTGAACCCCTATCGACCGATTAGTGTCAACAAATGGTACCGTTGTCGGGACCTTAGTGCAAAGGAGAAGGAGGACATGTTGTGGCATCTGACAAGATCAGAGATTCAAGATTGGTTCGAGTAGAAGGCTCAATAATTCATAGTAGGAGAGAATCATAACCATGGATTAACAACAGAAGAGTGGTTGGGAACGTACCTGCATTCTTATCTACACGAGTACTTCTTTTCTGAATTCTAAATTACAAGTGGTTGGCGTAGTTGACCTATATAAAGACAAATTTTCAAGGAGGAGAACCCACTAGTTGGACCCTGTAGTTGATCCAACAATTGTAGGAGGTAAATAACAGAGCATCGAGGGCTATTGAAGTGTGGATTGACAACATATTGGAAGGTTGCATCACCAAGTTTGCAGTAGAAACAGTCAAGTCTTAAAATGACATGGAGAGGGAGTCCTTCAAAGGACCAAGAGGTATGTTTTTGTTATCTTTGTAATTATCAATTAAGATGCTCATCTATGAAAAAGGGTGTGGGTATCGCGAAGACAATAGTTGGATGGAATGATATAGGCTGGATGGATGGGAGTTACGACGAGACTATGAGGGAAGCTGAAGAAGGAAGTGGTCTTCTGCGAAGTGGAGTAAGGTTTCAACAACAGAAGAGGTAGAGGATGAGAGAGATTCCTGTTGTGACCGAGACAAGGGGATACGAGAAAATATCACAAGGGATGAAGCGTCCCTACATCGAAGAAGGAGATGATTAGGCTATGCCCGAGCCTGAGGAAAGACCAACCTAGAGGAACAACGTACCCACACCTCTGTGCACTGCACCACACTCAGTAATAAATACTAGCTCGACACCAAATTTTCTGACGTGTCATCAACACTCTAATAGTAGTGGATCAACGAACATAGGAAGAAGGCACATGATGGCAGGATATGATGTACATTTACCTTTTTTCATGGAAATGGGACTGAGGATATTGAACAATACTGGTTTTTATCTGAAGCAGTCTGGACTAGCAAGAAAGTCCTAGATAATGATGTTAAGAAATATGAGTTGGAGACAACCTTTCGAGGTCATGCACTGGACTAGTACATGAAGTTTGTGCAAGTTTCCATAGGGACTCCCATGAAGACTATGGCAGAAATTCGATGTGGATTGATTGAAGAGTTCATAAAGCCTAATTCTGAGGAGAAATATATCACATAGCTGAAAGAGATCAAGAAATACCCAAATGAATCCATCTAGGATTTTGATCAACGATTCAAGATGATGATGCAAAAATTCAGTTTTGGAATGAGTGATGTACAACGAAAGGAGTGGTTCATTGCGGCATTAGTATTGCACATTAAGATTCCCTTGATGCAACACAATATTGCAACACGGAGCAAGTCGCTATAGATCGCGATGAAGTAGGAAGCTTCACTGGTTGGAGATAATAGAGTTGGTATTAATCAGATTAAATCACAATTGGAGAAACTAACGATCCAATTGCAAGATATCAAGAAGGGAAGGGAGAATCATGAAGAAATATGGTGTACACGATGTCATGTAAAAGGACATCATAAGGATCAGTGCCCAGATTTCCAAAATTATATGCGGTCAGGAGCTCCAAATCCACTAATTCATGGTGTATTCCATGGTGTCGCGTCTACCAAGTTCATGGATATCAACACTAATATTATGTGTTTATGCAAAATATGGTATCAAAGCCGACAAATTTTTATTGCACGTTTTGTCGATCTATTGGGAATGAAGAAAAGGAATGTCGAGCATATTATTTTCTCTAGGAAATGATGATAGACGCATACTACATGAAGGGAGAAGATCGTCGGCCAGTGGAGAGACCTCCACTGCAGTAGCCACAAATGATACACCAACATCCACAGTCGAGTTCATACCACAACCACAACCAAAACCATAGTTTGTTCCACAACCACAGTTTTCTCCACCATAGTTGTAGTAAAATTCGATGTAGTACGCCCTATAGCAGCCGTAGTATACTCAAGTGTAGTATACACAACCGCAGTATGCACAACCACAGCAAAACCCCCTGCCACAACAATAGTTTAATTAGCCGTAGTATCAACATCAAGGAGTATTTCAGGGAGGACTCCAGGGAGAACGAGGTGGAGACTTTGGTCAAGGAGNATCCCCTGCCACAACAATAGTTTAATTAGCCGTAGTATCAACATCAAGGAGTATTTCAGGGAGGACTCCAGGGAGAACGAGGTGGAGACTTTGGTCAAGGAGTAGGACAAGGTCACTGACCTGTGCAATGTTATAATTGTGGAGTATTAGGGCACTATCAGAGAGATTGTTCGAACTTGCAAGCACAATAATTGCGAAGTGGAAAGCAAGGAATGCTCCACTGCTGCAGAACCAGAATTAGAATGCAAATCAAAACACAAACCAACCAGTGAATCCACAATAAACCAGAACCAAGGACCTACAATTGCAAAGATCTCAGTGGAACCCAGGGTTTAGTCTCCTGATGTTGCTATTATTACTCGCAGAGGTGTGATGATAGGAGATGATGGCCCAATTCCACAAGTCCAGTTGGATGGAAAGAAGAAGGTGCAATTTGATTTTTAAACTGAGAGGGATAGGTTATTTGAACACGTGACACTGTAAGAAGAGATCCGGGGAAGTTTCCTGTTTATGAAATGCCACCCATTTTTTATTCAAATTTGATAGCAGGACCATCGCGGAAGCATGGTACCTTGCATAATTTCTTTGAAAGTTATTTGTCACTGGAAAAAGATCTTTATGCACTCACTAAGATTGCGAGACTTTTGTGTCAACCAAAGAATAGGAGGAGGGATTTCATTGTGAACTCCATGCACAAGAAGAAAATTGAGAAAGAGATGAGAAAGAATATTCAGATTTGGGATTACGAGGTAGATTCAGTTATCTTGGATCCAGACTCAGATGTCAACATTGTGATGAAGAAGACATGGGAAAATATGGGGAAACCAAAGTTATTTTGGTCCCCCATACATCTGCAATTGGATAACCAAGCCAGAGTGACACCAATCGGACGAGTACCGCGGTTGTCAGTGGAAGTTGAAGGAATGAGGACTTACACAGATTTTGATGTTATCGAAATTGTTGATGATGGAAGCTCATATCCCGCACTATTGGGGATTGGATGGGATAACGATAGCTTATCAGTGATCAATTTCAAGAAGCATGTAATGAAATTCAAGAACTGCGACATCAAAGTCATAGGCCTGATGGATCCAAATGAAGGAAGAAAGTATGTTGAACTAGTTATGGAAGAAGTTGTAGTAGGATGGGATCATGCATACAATATTTTAGAACACTATGTCCACCCTACTGTCAATGGGGAGTTGGGATGGCACAAATCTACCTCCACATATTCATATTCTGATGATACATTAGAGAATTGGCAGAATCAGATGCACGAAGTATCAATTTGGAAGTGTGGCAGAATTACTCAGGTTTTATGATGAGTTGCAACAGAGATTGTTGAGTTACCAACCTGTGAGTGACTTCCTGATTTACCCGAATTTCTGATTTATTTTGAGGATAGGGTATCAGAACCGCAGAGGTTATTGGCATTGGATGAAGCATTGAAGGCTACTCCAACACAACGATGTGCAACACACAAGAATTCGATCAACGAGTGGTCGCTATGTCGCTGGTTGATGGAAGTTTTCTTTGGTGGAACATTACAGTACTAAGATAAAAAGTATGATGGGCGTAATAATCCTAGTGGTCATTTGATTGCATATCAGAATATGTGGGTGTCGCAACCAAAGGATGAGTAGGTACATTCTTTTGTACACACATTGGATGAAATTCCGCTATAGTGGTATGTATTAGCTAAACTTCGTAGTGTTATTAAACCATGGGAAGAGTTGTCAGTTTGTTTTAGTCACAATTTTAGTGTTGTGGATGTTTATTAGATGATTCATAGTGTGCTACAACATATCCGCGATGTTGTTTGAAGGTATTTTTAGTCGCATATCTTGTTTACCCACATAAAGCACTAGTGATGCAGTCGATGATGGAGTGCTATAATGTAATAGGAGAGTATGCGGATAAATATGATTCATGAAATGTTGACATTCCAAAATTTGAAGGAATTCGGGATATCATGACACTAGAGATACCAACAAATAAATTTGATCAACCATTGAATATTCAGAAGCTCAACATTGGGACAGAAGAGGAACCAAAATTCATGAATATTGGAGACTACTGGGATGAAGAGACCATGGCGAAGATCATGGATCTGTTGCATGAATTTCAATACTTGTTTCTGACAAAGTTTTCCAAAATGAATGGGATATTAGCATATTTTAGAGAAATGAAAATCCCACTGAATCCAAATGTGAAGCATGTAAAGCAATGACCGTATCTCCTGAATCCACAATATAAAGAGAGATTAAAGGATGAACTCGGCATAATGTTGGATGCTGAAATAATAGAACCAGTTGAAGAGTCAGAGTGGATCAATCCTATGGTGGTGCAGGATAAGAAGACATGAAAGGTTCAGATCTGTGTTGACCTTTGGAAGCTAAATGACAGATGCCTACATGATCCATTTCTGACACCATTTACTAATGAGGTGCTGGAAGGCATGGGAGGTCAAGAGATCTATTCATTCACAGATGGATTTTTAGGCTATGATTAGATTAAGATCGCGAAAGGGGATCGAGATAAGACAACTTTTGTTACTGAATGGGGATGTTTTTCGGTACACCGCGATGCCATTTGGACTGAAATATGTGCCTACAATAATTTCCAAGATCGTAGTCATTGCGTTCAAATGTTTCATCCAGATGTTTTTGGTGGTATACATGGATGACTGGACAATGTATAGGTTGGTAAAGGACCATATTAGAAATCTACGACTGATGCTAGAGCATTGTCGACAACATCAAATTGCACTAAATTCGAAGAAGTGCATATTTTTTGCGCCCTTTGGGATGTTGCTAGGGCACATTGTTTGCAAGGAAGGCCTACTGGCTGATCTAGCTAATATTGCAGTTATTATTAACTGGCCACCACCGATGAATGTGAAGAAAATTAGAGTGACATTAGGTCATACAAGATATTATTGCAAATTCATAAGAGGATATGTTGTGATCACAACACCTATGGAGAAGCTGCTGAAAAAGGATGCACAGTTTGAATGGATTCACAACTGTCAAGGAAGCTTTTACACATTAAAGACAATGATGGTAACAACACCAATCTAGGTTTTTCCGTATTGAACGAAAGAGTTTCATGCTCATGTTGATGCGTCGTCAATGAGGCTGGGGGTGGTTTGGCCAAACCGAGTGAGGGGGATATTGATCAATAGATTGCTTTTTCCAGTAGCAAGTTGTCATCTGCAGAGAATAATTATACTGCAATGGAGAGAGAAGGGTTGGAAATGGTCTATGCATTGAAAAAATTTCAACACTATTTGTTGGGAGGTCATTTCAAAATATTTACTGATCACTCTGCTTTGAAATACCCAGTGAATAAGCCTGTGTTGGGGAGGGGGATGGATACATGCCACTGGTTACCTATTTTCTAGTAATTTGATTTTGAGATTATTGTGAAGCTGGGTCACTTGAATACATGACCTGACCATTTGTTGTGAACCAAGACAGGTGAGGAACCAACAAACATTGAGGATGGGTGAACTGATGCACAACTATTCTAGGTTCAAATGGTTCATGACTAATATGAATAGATAGTACAGTTTATGAAAACAACAACAACACCAGAAGGGATCGCTACGAATAAGAAGAAGCACTTGATTGTTCGAGCTGCATATTTCTTGTTGATTGCTGGAGATCTATATAAGATGATACATGACGAGATCCTACAACGATGTGTCCTACAGCATGAGTAGGAGAGGGTCTTAGCGGAAGCACATGGGAGAGTTGCGGGTGGACAGTGTGGAGGTCACACATGTACGAGGAAGGTACTTTGTGCAGGGTTATGGTTGCCCCCTCTTAATGGAGATGCAATAGATTATGCACGGACTTGTAATGTTTGCCAAAGAATTGGGAAGGAATCACGAAGGGTTGAGATGTCATTAGTACCTCAAGTAATGTTGCAGCCATTTGAAAAATGGGAAGTGGATTTTGTGGGACGAGTCAACCCAGCAGGAAAGAGAACCGATGCACAATATATCATTACAACAATAGATTATTTAACAAGATGGGAAGAAGCTGCACTAGTCATAGATTTCACTGCTGCGTCTGGAACAAGGTTTCTCTTCGACAATGTTGTCACTCTGTTTGGTTGTCCAAAGATATTGATAAGAAATCAGGGGAGTGACTTCATTAATCGCACTGTCAATGCACTGACAGAGGAATTCCAGATACAGTATAAGAAGAGTACCCCTTATATCTGCATGCTAATGGGATAGTTGAAGCATTCAATAAGGTGTTGGAGCATGCGCTCACAAAGGTCTATAATGCAAACTGCGATGACTGGGATTTGAAGATTCTGATAGTATTATGGGCGTCTTGCACTACCTGCAAAATATTGAGAGGACATACACCATTTTAGCTGGTATATGGGAAGGAAGCAGTCATACCAATGGAATACATTATTCCAATTTTGCGCATCGCATCAATTACATGGATGGATGATGAACGATCCTTGGAAGAACTCCTAGCTCAGTTGGTGCAGCTAGAGGAAGACCGCTTTGTCATAGGATTTCATCAACGCATTGAGAAGGATCGACAAATATCATGGCATGATTGACATATCAAGAACAAACACTTTCAGCAAGGAGACCTGGTGCTGGTGTATGACAACAAGTTTGTGAAAAATCCAGGTAAGTTACAAATGCATTGGTTGGGCCCTTATATTATCAATTTCAATACTGAAGGGGGTGCATTAGAATTGAAAAAATTGGACGAAGCGATGTTGCCTAAATTAGTGAATGGTAGCTAGCTGAATCCCTACAGGATAGGCCCAGTGCAATGGGATGCTTGAGGCATTGCATAGACTAAAAAATATATTTATTCTTGCATGAGGTGATCATGAGGAGGTTGGCACACTAAAAGCAAGTGTTTTCTGAACAAGAAGTGTTAATACCATAGTTAGGGAGCAATGTCGTGAAATCTGCAGGGACGCAATAGAGTAAAATTGGGAAATAAATGTAGCAGTTAATCTGGTTATCCAGTGGCGCTACTGGACGAGATGCATATTAATGAAAGATCCAACCATTAGATCAGGAGGATCAGCGACGGATTCAAGTGATGAATAAAGTATTTGGTTGAAATGTTTGGAAAATCATTCACACAATTGGACCCGCACTATAAGAATTGGCAGGTCGTGGGTTGTAATCGTCGTGGATTGTAATCACCATTATGAATTTTTCTTTATAGAGATTGAATTGCAGAGTTGAGATTGAAGTGTAGAGCTGAGTGAGATAGAGTTGTTGAGTAAGGTTGAAGAGCAGAGGAGTGTTGTTGTGCCAAGTTATGTAGAGTGCTGCAGTGACACATGACATTTGTAGTGGGAGTGAGCGGGAATCACCACCAGTCATAAGTGTCCCCATCGAAGAAGAAGTGGCCAATATGCCAATTGGATCATCCTCGGTTGTAAGGAAGAAGAGGGGGGCCAGTCGCCCTAAGTCTCCAACCTAGAAGAAGAGAAGCACGTGAATTTCGACCAGAGTGGAAATGGAGTTAGTTGAGGCCTCCACAACGAGGATATGGGTGACCACAATGGACATCCCTAGTTTTTATATCTCCTGCAAACCTGGTGCCAAGGAGTGGAAATCGACAAAGAACCAAAATTATCCAATCATGATGCCTGCAATTCTGAAAGGAATGAAGTGTACATTTGATATTTTTCCTTTCTTACTCAAAATGAAGTATGAGGACCATGCCCTTCTCATATTCACTGACTATAGTGTAGAACCATTTGAGAAGAGGACAGGATAAGAAGGATATCAAACAGTGCACACTCCGCATTAGTGGGTGACAGGGTTGCAGCAGTTAGTGATTTTAGGCCTGATTCACATGCCTCATTTTGGTTGATATACAGAGGGTAATGCATGCGCCAAGCAACTGCTAGCATGTTTCAATGGAGGGTATCAATGGTTGGATCGGATGGTGCCAGTCACCATAGAATTAATATCACAGATCATGGGGTTTCCCATGTAAGGAATTGACTAGTTGTAGTATTTTCTCGGTAAGGATAACGATAAAATACTAGCCTCCAAACTCAAGAAGAAATATGACTTGGAGCGAGCTGGGAAGACATATGTTCTGGATAGTATCAATGAGTTGGTTGTGCGTATTATAGTAAGGATTATTTCCAGCAATGTGGTGTGCAAGAATCGAGCGAAGTAATGCACCACAGGGGTGGTTGCATGTGCTGAACTGTGAACTGCAGGCGTAGGAATGAACTAGTCCTTGTTCTTACTGAACTAGTTGATGGAGGATTTTATGATTGTGTAGGATGGGAAGCAAACATTCACCTATATTTGACTACTCATCTTGATTACATTAGTTTCATGGATGGATACTCAGGACTACCAAGGAATGTATGTCGCACATGCCGAAGTTTGCAAGGGCGTGAGGTACCATAACCTATGGCATCTTAGTCAAGAAGACAAGCTGAATAACTGCACGATAGAGTTTTTGCTATATTGGGACGCATTGAAGGTTATAGCCATAAAGGTTTTGCGGCTCACAGAGGAAGTAGTGGTGAAGTATCAATGAGTCATTCAATTCTCTATTGGTACGCATGCTATACATGTGCAAGCGTGGATAGACCCTAAGAGGCAATGGTTATTGACACAATTAAATCTAACTAGGGATGAGTTGGACTCCATGGTGGCCGATTGGTCTTCAGACTGGAAAGCACTAGTGAGTCTAGAGGAGGTATCAGACGATGATGTAGGGCCGATTAGGCACCGATGTAAGATAGCAATCGGGAGTCGAAGGAAGTGTCATCAAGGGCCCTGACTAAATCAGAGGCAGAAAGGAAGTATGAGGATACACACACGAAGAGGAGGTAGGAACACAGAGGGGTTAGTAGTCCACCACCAATGGTGGATGCACTAGTAGATCGCATTGTTGCGAAAATTACAATGACAACACGTGCAAGAAAAGCCCACCTGACGCAACAATCAATGGAGGGATTTACAGATGTAAAGACTCAAATCACATATTTGATTAAAGAAATTTTGGAGAGAGTTCTAGAAGCAAATATGGTATAAAGGACAATTGATAATAATACAAGAAAGAGGGAAAGAATAGTGTCATTTCTACCACGAGCAGTGGAAAGATCAAGAAAGGATATTGACGTGACTTTGTAGCAGTTTGAAAGCATTATGCTAGACGTCAATGAGTTGTTGATGCACATATAGGTGCGATTGCATATATTTGTTTCCCAAGAACTTGTCTATCGGGAGGAGATAGTTGGAAATCATCTTCTGAAATCATAAGAGCAAGAAGTAGCAGTGAAGAAAGAGATTGAATAATTGAAAAAGGAGCAAGATAGATTAACTATCGAAAAGATGTAGCTATGGGATGACAAAGTGCGACTAGGAGTGGCAGCTGCTGCTACCTATTAGGAAGTTATGAATATCACAGAAGACATGGATGCTGAGGAAAAAGAAAAGAGGATTGGATAAGTGATTACAACATTCAAGAGTGACATTGAATATTTGATTGCACTGGTGAACCCACACACACTGCCGGAGAAGGATGCAGAGCGCAAGAGTGCTATTGAATATTTTGCGACGCAACTAGAGGAGATGGAAACATAGGCTAAGTTGGTGACATATGAAACTACATAGTTTTGGGGTAGTGTAGTCTAAGATGATCAATTGGAGCAACTCAACACATAGATGAGAGAAGTAGAGGGGAAATCAGCTACACTTAGGACATCACTCAAAACAATGCCTCCAATTTTGCAGGTAATGAAAGCATCAAACCTAGAGGAGCTACAGAAGCCATCTACAAAGGCGCAGGAGAGGAAAAGAAGGAAAACAATGCAACTTGAATAGTTGCAGAACATTGGCATGCAACTCTCATTGAAAGCAGTTATTGCAATTCAAGCAGTACAAGATGGCAGGAAAGAAGTAACTGCAATGATTGTTGAGAATCCAATGGAGTGAGAGGTTATAGAATGCATGGAAATCAGAGATAAGGTGAAAGAGTAGGCCAAAGAAGTCACCGAGAAGTATGAGGAATTCAAGGTTAATATCAACGACTACACTATTTCCAACTGGTGTGGCTCGAGGGAGAGTCATAAGATTGTGTTGGGGGCCTATTGGCAGGTAGTTTTGAGGATAATTAGTTGCTTAACACCAAGGATGATGCCCAATGTCAAAGATAGTGCACAAGGTGAAATGTGGCATGCATGGCGGATTGGTCATATTTTGTTGGTTTTGGTCATTATTTCGTAACTTTTGGTCCAAGTAGTTAGGATATTGATCTAAGTAGACCATCTTGTAAAAGGTACAAGCCTATAAGCAAATATAGAATTGTAACTGTAGATAGACTTTTTGGAGATATTAGACTCTTGCGCATGATAGAGGAAGTCAATATGAGATTGTATATATCTTGTGAATATGGGTTTATGTGGTAGAAGACTGTTCTTTGTTTGATGCGAAGTAATATGACATGACGAAGATTTAATGGAAACACTGTGTCTTTTGTATCTTTTTGTTTTCTTGATTTCCTGTGATATGATGTGAATGGATTAATGCCACAGTAGGATGCTTCTTTTTGAATGATGTGATTCTTTTATGTTTTAATCACGTTATGGTGATTGATCTATTTTATATTGCCGTGATCTGGATGTGTTAATGCGATCTGATGATTGATGGTATGACTATGCGATGATAAACTCTTGGTTGATCTATGAAGTAATGTTGTGATAGTTGAACATTGGATGCACAAATATTCCTTCTTACTGCAGAAACGTGGTTATGACAGTCCTCCCTTGAACATCTCGGGTAAGCCCTCATCTGCTTCGTAGGTGTTGCTAGACAGGGTAAAACCTGTCTGGGCCGGTGCTCAGGGAGATCGTTGAGTTAAGGGTGTCGACAAAGAGTGAACCCTTATTGACGTATCTGTGCCAACATGGACACTAAGATAATACCAAAGGTAGGAATCACTCCATGCACTCAACATCACATGAGGAAACTGTAAGCATGATGGAAACACTTTTGAAATAACCCAAAAAGATACTAGTCCCTCTTTAAAAGGAAAGTGTTTTCACCAACACTAGTCTTATCCCTCATCATCTCAAAATTTAGCTTTGCTAAGGGATTCATAAAAATGTTAGCAACCTATAAATCTATAGGTTTTGTAGTATTGTAATCAATCAACGATCCCTCAAAAGGAAATTTCACCCAAATCAGAATTATCACCCAAAAATTAATCTCTTACACACAGGCATCACATATCACTTGTTGAGAATGAATAGAATACTATCAAATGAAATATTAAGCTAAGGTAATATGGTTAACATATTTCCTCTGTAATTACCCCTTCCATCACTCCAACCATAGGACAGTGTATTTATGAATTTCATGCTTATAAATTTCTCCCCATGGGCCATAATATCAATTCATAAATAAGAAATATATGTGCAAAGTCATAAATGTAATACACAATATAAATAAATATATATCCAAAGATACATCTTGCATAAGTAAGCATATTTATCACAGGATGAGAATAAAATTATTCTGTAATATCCCCCAAGTGATAAACTTTATTTGTAATATTTTTGAAAAAATATTTTATTTTGAATGTGATTGGGATACCTAGAATATGCTAGTCAGTCCTTGAAGGACATATGTAACTAAAACACTATTCTTGTAATAAAAATATGAATGAGGGACAACCATGTTGATTGAGGAAATTATGCATGTGGGAGTTGGGGATGTGAAGGGTCACTCGTAGGGAAGTTACACCAGGCATGGGAATGCCAGTATGGCACTTGACCCACCCCGGGGAATCAAAGATGTAGTGGAGAATAAATTCCTAGGGGGGAATTGGTTGTTAGCTGCAAAAGGCCTAGGAAAAAGAAAAACTATAAATAAGGAAGCATATGCTAGGAGGCTAGACGCCCCTGAGTATGATGGAACATGAAATACTTGCTATGTGAACACTCTGTGTTAGGTAAGTGATTTAGCTCTAGAGAACTAGACTGGGTTTGACTATCACCACTCTATGCATGCATAGTTTAGCTTGGGGGTGATTAAGGATGGAGATATTTGTGCCTAAAATGTGGTTGGGTAGAATGTGGTTGTTTCCTTTTCATTGTGGATCATTTACAACCAATTTTCATCACTGATTTTTTGTTCTTGCCATTTTTCTGAACTCCAAGTATGATTTTTTATGTTAAAGATGTGTTTCAATATCAATGAAATGATGAAATAGAAGATTAGATTTAATAACACTTGTGAATTGTTGTACTCATATGATGTTTGGAATGATTGTGGCTTACGTTTGGTAAAATGGAAACCCAAGCAGCGGATTATTGTTATGTACAGAGTTATTGCATACTACATGATTTAAGTGATGTATGAGATTAGGACACATCGATGGATGTATGATTGTATGTTTTCCATGTTACTGAAATGACAAGAGAATTCCTTAGGTTTACTGATGAAATTATTGTTGTTAAATGGGTGTGTGCAGTCATATAAGTATTCTTTGGTTGTTCTTAAATTCTGCATTGTTTTTCTCAAGAATGTGCCATGCTTGTGATGTCAGTCCCTTTTTATACAGTCTTTAGATAGTCTGATAGGCAAATTAGTCGATTCTAACTTTATCCAAACTGCTAATTTTAACCAAGCCGACCTATGGTCCCTCTAACGCTCCACGAAGAGCAGAATTCAAGTCTGCAATGAACTGGATTTCACAAGAATTATGCATCCAACCTCTACTATTAACTCCCTTGCTAGTTAATTAGTGAAATGAATTGACAACCGTTGATCTTTCTTCGCCCAAATCCTGGCCATTGAAATATGTGGGCCCTTTTAAAACAATCACGCTCCATAAAGTGACTTTCATACCTCCAATCTTCGAGCGCGATATCCAATGGGGAGGGTACACATCATTTACGCACATTTCCTACATGCACAACAAAATTTTCTTTGTTCGCTCTAGTTCCCCTAGTGAAATTTCTTTCAACCGTTGATATATTTGGGGATCAACCTTGTCCGTTGATCTTAAAAGTGCTTTGTTCACGATCACTTTTGGTTTTCGGTGCTTATCTTAGGCGCTATCTCTTTCAGTGGAATTATTCTCAACTCTTGATCTGAAGATCTTGACCATATATCTATCGATGATGTACATTATTTATACTATGTAATCTTCGCTAAATTTGATCATTGGAAGGATCGTTTCCCTCTGCAACTCAAAGCTTTCGTTTCATTTTTATGAAATTAGAGTTTATCTATCAAGTAGAATTATATCGCTGTTGATGGAAGTATTGTCTAATGAATGGGTGGATACTCATAGGATCATGACTGCATTGGTTATAAGGTGTATTAATGGTATGATACACCTACTATGTTGATTCCCTACATTCGATTTTTTTCATTCTCATAGTAGAAGTAATTTTGGTTTGTTAGAAATGGTTATGACTGCATGAGACATACTTTGCACCTATTCTGTATTTCAATCCACTGTAACTTGTAGGATTGATTTAGTTTCTAGAAATAGCAAAAAAACTAAGGTAAAGGTATGTTTTTTGCACCCCGGAGTACGCAACAAAAGGCAGAAGGTAGGAGGTAGAAATCAGAAGGAGACATGAGGCCGAGCATTGTTTTTCTGTGATCCAAAGTCTATCTATGAAAGGTGGAAGGTGGAAAGTGCAAGGTGAACAAATGAAGGTGTTATTTGTTAAGTTTTCATATTTTTGCAGTCCACAGTGGAAGGAAGAAAGGAGGAATTCCAAAGGAGGATAGGTGGATAAATGACTTCATCATTTGTCTAGTTTCTAATTCCTACGGTCCACAATGTAAGGAGGAATACGGAAGGAAGAAATATGGATAAATGACTCCATCGTATGTAACTTTTCTAAGTTCCGCAGTCCACAGTGGAAGGCAGAAGGAAAAAGTGTGGATGAATGATTTCGTCGCGTGTTAAGGTTTTCGAGTTCCGTAGTCCATAGTGAAAGGTGGAAAGGCAGAAGGACAAAGTGTGGATGAACAATTTTGTCATGTGTTAATTATTCCGTGTTCTACAGTCCACAGTGAGAGACAAAAAGTTAGAAGGAGAAAGGAAAAAGTGTGGATAAAATATTATGTCAAATGATAGGTTTCTGATTCCCGAAGTCCACAGCGGAAGGCAGAAGGGTGGAATGTGGAAAGAAAAAGTCAGAAAAGTCCATTTTAGTGCGAAACCGACTTTTCTGGTTGCAGAAGTATATTTAATTGCAGAAGAATGAATTTTCTTGCGGATTTTCATGGTTATCCTCTTAAAACTTAAGGATGAATGTTTATGAAGGTTATAACCAAAATATGTGTGAAAGAAATTATATTTGAATTTTTTTTATATATACATTTTTTCAGGTTATATGGGTCTGTTACATATGGAATCTGAGCTATAGGTTTCAACCCTGTCACCTCTTGGGAACATCTAGTTCCGTTGAAGCACACTAAATGACAATCTTCTTTGGCTTGATAAATCTTGGCTAATGTACTATGGTTGTGTAGTCAAATTGATGGGTTCTGATCAATTTATTCTAATGAATGTATGAGGGATGCTAAGTTTTCTTGATGTACTAATAGGGATGCTCATGTGGTAAGTGATTCATGAAGGTTTTTCTTTGGTGGACATTACATGATTATTATAGGACTAAAATAGGTTAAGATATTATGAATTAATGATTAGGTATGCATGAGGATCGTTGAATGAATGATTTTAGTTGATGATTAATGGCTTCTTGAATGAATTTTGAGAAGAAATAAGCTTTGAGATAAGATGAAGAGTGATATTTTTTTATGGCCCTTTTTTATTCTCATTTAGATCGGAATTTTTTCATGTAACTTATCTTTGCATGTTTCAGTAAAAGAAAAGTATTTTAGGTGACCTGTGAAGATAGTTTCCCTTGTGATATGCACTAGAAAGGTATCTAGTGGCAGTATTGAAGTGCTACTAGTAATAACTTAGTGGTATTTATGATATTGTTGTTGAAAAGTAAGTACTAATCATGTAACCAATT
Source organism: Pseudotsuga menziesii (assembly GCA_001517045.1). Lineage (NCBI taxonomy): Eukaryota > Viridiplantae > Streptophyta > Pinopsida > Pinales > Pinaceae > Pseudotsuga > Pseudotsuga menziesii. The sequence goes on from LPNX010986273.1 coordinate 200,531, forward strand.
AAGCTTGACTCAGGTAGCTTTATTGAAGATGATCTTCATGTCTATTTTCCTCATACCTTGTTAAATTGCAAATAGTAGGAACAATGAGGAATGGGAAGGTATTGTTTCTAATCCCATCGCTGCTATATTAAGTGATCTGGGAGCCACATGAGTTGCAACACACTTAAGATGATGGATCTCTGCCAACTCACCAAGGTAAAACATACGCAACACTGGTTAGTTCAACCAGCCACTAGAGCTAAATGAAATGTAACTGATATTATTTGATGAATGTGAAGAGGAAATACAACACCATAAGGTATAATTTGAATTTTTTACCTCTAATTATCATGTTGTTTGGTAGCTTGGTTGAGTACTGAGAGTACTGTTAACACTTGGTGTTGTTTCTTGGATGTCCAAGAGAAACCAGAAAGGCGTGTTAGGATTATTAATCCTCCCTTGTCCAAATTTGGTCATATGTCTAATTTGGGACTCATGTCTAAATCGAGAGTCCATCTAGTCTATTTATAGTCATTAACACCATTGGGTCCACTTGACCTAATTAGGGCACATGTTTTAGTTACTAAAGTGTGGGGAACACTAATTAAGGCTCACTGCCACTTATTGCACTTGATTGCATAAGTTTAGGAGCCTCCTAGTACAATCCATACAATTTAGGAAGTCACTGGGAGTGCCGAAACCAACCAAGGTCAGTTCACTTCAGTTAATGACTAGTCAAGCTAAGTTAGGAGTCAGTTACACTCAGTTCTAGTCCTCTACATTCAATTAGCGCTAGGTTTGCTTGACTGCACACATGTGGGGTGCATTTCTCACCTACCACAGTCAGTTAACCTTAGTCAACACTGAATGTAACACTTGAGTTGTGTTTTAGAGATCCAATGAACTCCGGTTATGGTATAGACAAGGTCAGTTAACCACCAAGTCCTCCGATAATGATTTAGACAAGGTCTTGGTTACCTACAATCAAGTAGAGTCTAATCAATTCAAACTTCCTCATGTGGATTCGAATTGCTTGTGGCTATTAAATCCATTTTACTTCATTGTAATTATCATTTGGATTACTTTTTGATTAATGAAAGCCTTCACAACTGCAAGCCTTTTGCACTGTTTCATTCTTCAATTGTTGAGTAAATTGTGAGATCCACTTTGTGAGTTGTGTATTTGTCTACAGATCTATGTGCTCAAATTTACATGATATCAGAGCCTCGGTGGACAAGACTCCTCTCCTCCTCAGATCTCCAATTGGATCATTTTTTTTGGGCAAATTGCTCCTTCTAGTACTGCACCAGAAGCAGATAATTTACCACTTAATATCCCAAGTTAGGAAATTGTTGATCAAGCTTGCTTGATCAACTATGATGGGTGTGAAGGAAATTCCAAAAGTACAGAATGTCGACCTTACTTTGTATGTTTGATTGTGTGACAGGTTATCATCTTTTCTTACAGCATTCACTACAAGCAACCTCTTCTTCTCACTGCATTCACTACAACAACTCAGTCTTTCTTATTACATTCAAAATGGCTCATCCAGTAGAGCCTCTCACTCCCTTCAACTATCACCAGTGGAAGGATGACATGAGAGTATTGCTCTGCACCAAGCATCTCCTCAGACTCATAGAAGAAACAGAGGAAGAGCTAGAATCAGATAAAGACAAAGCTAAGTACATGAAAATTCTTGATGAATCCCATGGAATCATGCTCTCCTCAGTCTCTAGAGATCTTCGATTTCACATCCAAGACTTGGAATACTGATCACTTTGCTTTCAAAATGTTTACTGATCACTCTGCTTTGAAATACCTAGTGAATAAGCCTGTGTTGGGGAGGGGGATACATGCCACTGGTTACTTGTTTTCTAGTAATTTGATTTTGAGATTATTGTGAAGCTGGGTCACTTGAATCCATGACTTGACCATTTGTTGTGAACCGAGACAGGTGAGGAACCGACAAACATTGAGGATGGGTGAACTGATGCACAACTATTCTGGGTTCGAATGGTTCATGACTAATATGAATAGATAGTATAGTTTATGAAAACAACAACAACACCAGAAGGTATCGCTACGAATAAGAAGAAGCACTTGATTGTTCGAGCTGCATATTTCTTGTTGATTACTGGAGATCTATATAAGATAATACATGACGAGATCCTACAACGATGTGTCCTACCGCATGAGTAGGAGAGGGTCTTAGTGTGGAGGTCACACACGTATGAGGAAGGTACTTTGTGCAGGGTTATGGTTGCCCACTCTTAATGGAGATGCAACAAATTATGCGCGGACTTGTAATTTTTGCCAAAGAATTGGGAAGGAATCACGAAGGGTTGAGATGTCATTAGTACTTCAAGTAATGTTGCAGCCATTTAAAAAATGGGAAGTGGATTTTGTGGGACGAGTCAACCCAGCAGGAAAGAGAACCGATGCACAATATATCATTACAACAATAGATTATTTAACAAGATGGGAAGAAGCTGCACTAGTCATAGATTTCACTGCTGCGTCTGGAACAAGGTTTCTCTTTGACAATGTTGTCACTCTGTTTGGTTGTCCAAAGATATTGATAAGAAACTAGGGGAGTGACTTCATTAATCGCACTGTCAGTGCACTGACAGAGGAATTCCAGATACAGTATAAGAAGAGTACCCCTTATCATCTGCATGCTAATGGGATAGTTGAAGCATTCAATAAGGTGTTGGAGCATGCGCTCACAAAGGTCTATAATGCAAACTGCGATGACTGGGATTTGAAGATTCCGATTGTATTATGGGTGTCTTGCACTACCTGCAAAATATTGAGAGGACATACACCATTTTAACTGGTATATGGGAAGGAAGCATTCATACCAATGGAATACATTATTCCAATTTTGCACATCGCAGCAATGACATGGATGGATGATGAATGATCCTTGGAAGAAATCCTAGCTCAGTTGGTGCAGCTAGAGGAAGACCGCTTCGTCATAGGATTTCATCAACGCATTGAGAAGGATCGACAAATATCATGGCATGATTGACATATCAAGAACAAACAATTTCAGCAAGGAGACCCGATGATGGTGTATGACAACAAGTTTGCAAAAAATCCAGGTAAGTTACAAATGCATTGGTTGGGCCCTTATATTATCAATTTCAATACTGAAGGGGGTGCATTAGAATTGAAACAATTGGATGAAGTGATGTTGCCTAAATTAGTGAATGGTAGCCAGCTGAAGCCCTACAGGATAGGCCCAGTGCAATGGGATGCTTGAGGCATTGCATAGACTAACAAATATATTTATTCTTGCATGAGGTGATCATGAGGAGGTTGGCACACTGAAAGCAAGTGTTTTCTAAACCAGAAGTGTTAATACCATAGTTAGGGAGCAATGTCATGACATCTACAGGGATGCAATAGAGTAAAATTGGGAAATAAATGTAGCAGTTAATCTAGTTATCCAGTGGCACTATTGGACGAGACGCATATTAATGAAAGATCCAACCGTTAGATCGGGAGGATCAGCGATGGATTCAAGTGATGAATAAAGTATTTGGTCGAAATGTTTGGAAAATCATTCACACAATTGGACCCGCACTATAAGAATTGGAAGGCCGTGGGTTGTAATCGTTGTGGATTGTAATCACCACTATGAATTTTTCTTTATAGAGATTGAATTGCAGAGTTGAGATTGAAGTGTAGAGCAGAGTGAGATAGAGTTGTTGAGTAAGGTTGAAGAGCAGAGGAGTGTTGTTGTGCCAAGTTATGCAGAGTGCTGCAGTGACACATGAAATTTCTAGTGGGAGTGACCAGGAATCACCACCAGTCATTAGTGTCCCCATCGAAGAAGAAGTGGCCAATATTCCGATTGGATCATCCCCGGTTGTAAGGAACAAGAGGGGGGCCAGTCGCCCTAAGTCTCTCACCTAGAAGAAGAGAAGGACGTGAATTTCGACCAGAGTGGAAGTGGAGTTAGTTGAGGCCTCCACAACGAGGATATGGGTGACCACAATGGACATCCCTAGTTTTTCTATCTCCTGCGAACCTGGTGCAAAGGAGTGGAAATCGACAAAGAACCAAAATTATCCAATCATGATGCCCGCAATTCTAAAAGGAATGAAGTGTACATTTGATATTTTTCCTTTCTTACTCAAAATGAAGTACGAGGACCATGACCTTCTCATAATCACTGAATATACTGTAGAACCATTTGAGAAGAGGACATGATAAGAAGGATATCAAACAATGCACACTCCGCATTAGTGGGCGACATGGTTGCAGCAATTAGTGATTTTAGGCCTGATTCACATGCCTCATTTTGGTAGATATACAGAGGGTAATGCATGCGCCAAGCAACTGTTGGCATGTTTCAATGGAGGGTATCGATGGTTGGATCGGATGGTGCCAATCACCATAGAATTAATATCACAGATCATGGGGTTTCCCATGTAAGGAATTGACTAGTTGTAGTATTTTCGCGATAAGGATAACGATAAAATACTAGCCTCCAAACTCAAGAAGAAATATGACTTGGAGCGAGATGGGAAGACATATGTTGTGGATAGTATCAATGAGTTGGTTGTGCGTATTATAGCAAGGATTCTTTCTAGCAATGTGGTGTGCAAGAATCGACCAAAGTAATGCACCAGAGGGGTGGTTGCATGTACTGAACTGTGAGCTGCAGGCATACGGGTGAACTAGTCCTTGTTCTTACTGAACTAGTTGATGGAGGATTTTATGATTGTGTAGGATGGAAAGCAAACATTCACCTATATTTGACTGCTCATCTTGATTACATTAGTTTCATCGATGGATCCTCAGGACTACGAAGGAATGTATGTCGCACATGCCCAATTTTGCAAGGGCGCGAGGTACCATAACCTATGGCATCTTAATCAAGAAGACAAGCAGAATAACTGCGCCATAGAGTTTTTGCTGTATTGGGATGCATTGAAGGTTATAGCCATAAAGGTTTTGCGGCTCACAGAGGAAGTAGTGGTGAAGTATCAATGAGTCATTCGATTCTCTATTGGTAGGCATGCTATACATGTGCAAGCATGGATAGACCCTAAGAGGTAATGGTTATTGACACAATTAAATATAACTAGGGATGAGTTGGACTCCATGCTGGCCGATTGGTCTTCAGACAGGAAAGCACTAGTGAGTCTAGAGGAGGTATCAGACAATGAGGTAGGGCCGATCAGGAATCGATGTAGGATAGCGATCGGGAGTCGAAGGAAGTGTCATCAAGGGCCCTGACTAAATCAGACGCAGAAAGGAAGTATGACGATACACACACCAAGAGGAGGTAGGAACACAGAGGGGTTAGTAGTCCACCACCAATGGTGGATGCACTAGTAGATCGCATTGTTGTGAAAATTACAATGACAACAAGTGCAAGAAAAGCGCACCTGAAGCAATAATCAATGGAGGGATTTACAAATGTAAAGACTCAAATCACATATTTGATTAAAGCAATTTTGGAGAGAGTTCTAGAAGCAAATCTGGTATAAAGGATAGTTGAGATTAATACAAGAAAGAGGGAAAGAATAGTGTCGTTTCTACCACGAGTAGTGGAAAGATCAAGAAAGGATATTGACGCAACTTTGTAGCAGTTTGAAAGCATTGTGCTAGATGTCAATGAGTTGTTGATGCACATACAGGTGCGATTGCATATATTTGTTTCTCAAGAACTTGTCGATCGGGAGGAGATAGTTGGCAATCATCTTCTGAAATCATAAGAGTAAGAAGTAGCAGTGAAGAAAGAGATTGAAGAATTGAAGAAGGAGCAAGATAGATTAACTGTCGAAAAGATGTAGCTGTGGGATGACAAAGTACGACTAGGAGTGGCAGCTGCTGCTGCCTATTAGGAAGTTATGAATATCACAGAAGACATGGATGCTGAGGAAAAAGAAAAGAGGATTGGATAAGTGATTACAACATTCAATAGCGACATTGAATATTTGATTGCACTGGTGAACCCACACATACTGTCGGAGAAGGATGCAAAGCGCAAGAGTGCTATTGAATATTTTGTGACGCAACTAGAGGAGATGGAAACATAGGCTAAGTTGGTGACATATGAAACTACACAGTTTTGGGGTAGTGTAGTCTAAGATGATCAATTGGAGAAACTCAACACATAGATGAGAGAAGTAGAGGGGAAATCAGCTACACTTAGGACATCGCTCAAAACAATGCCTCCAATTTTGCAGGTAATGAAAGCATCAAACCTAGAGGAGCTACAGAAGCCATCTACAAAGGCGCAGGAGAGGAAAAAAAGGCAGACAATGCAACTTGAATAGTTGTAGGACATTGGCATGCAACTCTCATTGAAAGCAGTTACTGCAATTCAAGCAGTACAAGATGGCAGGAAAGAAGTAATTGCAATGATTGTTGAGAATCCAATGGAGTGAGAGGTTATAGAATGCATGGAACTCAGAGATAAGGTGAAAGAGTAGGCCAAAGAAGTCACCGAGAACTATGAGGAATTCAAGGTTAATATCAACGACTACACTATTTCCAACTGGTTTGGCTCGAGGGCGAGTCATAATATTGTGTTGGGGGCCCGTTGGCAGGAATTTTTGAGGATAATTAGTTGCTTAACACCGAGGATGATGCCCAATGTCAAAGATAGTGCGCAAGGTGAAATGTGGCATGCATGGCGGATTGGTCATATTTTGTAGATTTTGGTCATATTTTGTTGGTTTTGGTCATTATTTCATAATTTTTGGTCCAAGTAGTTAGGAAATTGATCTAAGTAGACCATCTTGTAAAAGGTACAATCCTATAAGAAAATATAGAATTGTAACTGTAGATATACTTTTCGGAGATATTAGACTCTTGCGCATGATAGAGGAAGTCAATATGAGATTGTATATGTCTTGTGAATATGGGTTTATGTGGCAGAAGACTGTTCTTTGTTTGATGCGAAGTAATATGACATGACGGAGATTTGATGGAAACACTGTGTCTTTTGTATCTTTTTGTTTTCCTGATTTCCTATGATATGACGTGAATGGATTAATGCCACAGTATGATGATTCTTTTTTAATGATGTGATTCTTTTATGTTTTAATCATGTTATGGTGATTGATCTATTTTATATTGTTGTGATCTAGATGTGTTAATGCGATCTGATGATTGATGGTATGACTAAGCGATGATAAAGTCTTGGTTGATCTATGAAGTAATGTTGTGATAGTTGAACATTGGATGCACAAATATTCCTTCTTACTACAGAAACGTGGTTATGACAGTCCTCCCTTGAACATCTCGGGTAAGCCCTCATCTGCTTCATAGGGGTTGCTGGATAGGGTAAAACCTGTCTGGGCCAGTGCTCAGGGAGATCGTTGAGTTAAGGGTGTCAACAAAGAGTGAACCCTTATCGACGTATCTGTGCCAACATGGACACTAATATAATACCAAAGGTAGGAATCACTCCATGCACTCAACATCACATGAGGAAACTGTAAGCATGATGGAAACACTTTTGAAATAACCCAAAACGATACTAGTCCCTCTTTAAAAGGAAAGTGTTTTCACCAACACTAGTCTTATCCCTCATCATCTCAAAATTTAGCTTTGCTAAGGGATTCATAAAAATGTTAGCAACCTATAAATCTATAGGTTTTGTAGTATTGCAATCAATCAACGATCCCTCAAAAGGAAATTTCACCCAAATCAGAATTATCACCCAAAAATTAATCTCTTACACACATGCATCACATCTCACTTGTTGAGAATGAATAGAATTCTATCAAATGAAATATTAAGCTAAGGTAATATGGTTAACATATTTCCTCTGGAATTACCCAATCCATCACTCCAACCATAGGAGAGGGTATTTATGAATTTCGTGCTTATAAATTTCTCCCCATGGGCCATAATATCAATTCATAAATAAGAAATATATGTGCAAAGTCATAAATGTAAAACACAATATAAACAAATATATATCCAAAGATACATCTTGCATAAGTAAGCATATTTATCACAGGATGAGAATAAAATTATTCTGTAATATCCCCCAAGTGAAAAACTTTATTTGTAATATTTTTGAAAAAATATTTTATGTTGAATGTGATTGCGATACCTGGAATATGCTAGTCGGTCCTTGAAGGACATATGTAACTAAAACACTATTCTTGTAATAAAAATATGAATGAGAGGGACAACCATGTTGATTGAGGAAATTATGCATGTGGGAGTGGGGGATGTGAAGGGTCACTCGTAGGGAAGTTACGCCAGGCATGGGAATGCCAGTATGGCACTTGACCCACCCCGGGGAATCAAAGATGTAGTGGAGAATAAATTCCTAGGGGGGAATTGGTTGTTAGCTGCAAAAGGCCTAGGAAAAAGAAAAAACTATAAATAAGGAAGCATATGCTAGGAGGCTAGATGCCCCTGAGTATGATGGAACATGAAATACTTGCTGTGTGAACACTCTGTGTTAGGAAAGTGATTTAGCTCTAGAGAACTAGACTGGGTTTGACTGTCACCACTCTCTGCATGCATAGTTTAGCTTGGGGGTGATTGAGGATGGAGATATTTGTGCCTAATATGTGGTTGGTTAGAATGTGGTTGTTTCCTTTTCATTGCGGATCATTTACAACCAATTTTCATCACTGATTTTTTGTTCTTGCCATTTTTCTGAACTCCAAGTATGATTGTTTATGTTAAAGATGTGTTTCAATATCAATGAAATGATGAAATAGAAGCTTAGATTTAATAACACTTGTGAATTGTTGTACTCATACGATGTTTGGAATGATTGTGGCTTACATTTGGTAAAATGGAAACCCAAGCAGTGGATTATTGTTATGTACAGATTTATTGCATACTGCATGATTTAAGTGATTTATGAGCTTTGGACGCGTCGGTGGATGTATGATTGTATGTTTTCCATGTTACTGAAATGACAAGAGAATTCCTTAGGTTTATTGATGAAATTATTGTTGTTAAATGGGTGTGTGCAGTCATATAAGTATTCTTTGGTTGATCTTAAATTCCACATTGTTTTTCTCAAGAATGTGCCATGCTTGTGATGTCAGGCGCTTTGTATACAGTTTTAGATAGTCTGATATGCGATTTAGTCGATTCTAACTTTATCCAAACTGCTAATTTTAACCAACCTGACCTATTGTCCCTCTAACGCTCCATGAAGAGCAGAATTCAAGTCTGCAATGAACTAGATTTCACAAGAATTCTGCATCCAACCTCTACTATTAACTCCCTTGCTAGTTAATTAGTGAAATGAATTGACAACCGTTGATCTTTCTTCGCCCAAATCCTGGCCATTGAAATATGTGGGCCCTTTTAAAACAATGACGCTCCATAAAGTGACTTTCATACCTCCAATCTTCGAGCACGATATCCAATGGGGAGGGTACACATCATTTATGCACATTTCCTACATGCACAACAAAATTTTCTTTGTTCGCTCTAGTTCCCCTAATGAAATTGCTTTCAACCGTTGATATATTTGGGGATCAACCTTGTCCGTTGATCTTAAAAGTGCTTTGTTCACGATCACTTCTGGTTTTCAGTGCTTATCTTAGGCGCTATCTCTTTCAGTGGAATTATTCTCAACCCTTGATCTGAAGATCTTGACCATAGGTCTATCGATGATATACATTCTTTATACTATGTAATCTTTGCTAAATTTGATCATTGGAAGGATCGTTTCCCTCTGCAACTCAAAAATTTCGTTTCATTTTTGCGAAATTAGAGTTTATCTATCAAGTAGAATTATATCATTGTTGATGGAAGTATTGTCTAATGAATGGGTGCAGACTCATAGGATCATGACTGCATTGGTTATGAGGTGTATTAATGGTATTATACACCTACTATGTTGATTCCCTACATTCGATTTTTTTCATTCTCATAGTAGAAGTACTTTTGGTTTGTTAGAAATGGTTATGACTGCATGAGACGTACTTTGCACCTACTCTGTATTTCAATCCACTATAACTTGTAGGATTGATTTAGTTTCTAGAAATAGCAAAAAAACTAAGGTAAACGTATGTTTTTTGCACCCCGGAGTACGCAACAAAAGGCAGAAGGTAGGAGGCAGAAATCAGAAGGAGACATGAGGCCGAGCATTGTTTTTCTGTGATCCAAAGTCTATCTGTGAAAGGTGGAAGGTGGAAAGTGCAAGGTGAACAAATGAAGGTGTTATTTGTTAATTTTTCATATTTTTGCAGTCCACAGTGGAAGTCAGAAAGGAGGAATGCCGAAGGAGGATAGGTGGATAAATGACTTCATCGTTTGTCTAGTTTCTAATTCCTGCGGTCCACAATGGAAGGAGGAATACGGAAGGAAGAAATATGGATAAATGACTCCATTGTATGTAAGTTTTCTAAGTTCCGCAGTCCACAGTGGAAGGAAGAAGGAAAAAGTGTGGATGAATGATTTCGTCGCGTGTTAAGGTTTTCGAGTTCTGTTGTCCACAGTGAAAGGTGGAAAGGCAGAAGGAAAAAGTGTGGATGAACGATTTCGTCGCGTGTTAATTATTCTGTGTTCTACAGTCCACAGTGAGAGACAAAAAGGTAGAAGGAGAAAGGAAAAAGTGTGGATAAAATATTATGTCAAATGATAGGTTTCTGATTCCCGAAGTCCACAGCGGAAGGCAGAAGGGTGAAATGCGGAAAGAAAAAGTCAAAACAGTCCATTTCAGTGCGAAACCGACTTTTCTGGTTGTAGAAGTATATTTAATTGCAGAAGAATGAATTTTCTTGCGGATTTTCATGGTTATCCTCTTAAAACTTAAGGATGAATGTTTATGAAGGTTATAACCAAAAATACATGTGAAAGAAATTATATTTGAATTTTTTATATATATACATTTTTTCAGGTTATATGGGTCTGTTACATATGGTATCTGAGCTACAGGTTTCAACCCTGTCACCTCTTGGGAACATCTAGTTCCGTTGAAGTACACTAAATGACAATCATCTTTGGATTGATAAATCCTGGCTAATGTACTATGGTTGTGTAGTCAAATTGATGGGTTCTGATCAATGTATTCTAATGAATGTATGAGGGATGCTAAGTTTTCTTGATGTACTAATAGGGATGCTCGTGTGGTAAGTGATTCATGAAGGGTTTTCTTTGGTGGACATTACATGATTATTATAGGACTAAAATAGGTTAAGATATTATGAATTAATGATTAGGTATGCATGAGGATCGTTGAATGAATGATTTTAGTTGATGATTAATGGCTTCTTGAATGAATTCTGAGAAGAAATAAGCTTTGAAATAAGATGAAGAGTGATATGTTTTTATGGCCCTTTTTTATTCTCATTTAGATCGGAATTTTTTCATGTAACTTATCTTTGCATGTTTCAGTAAAAGAAAAGTATTTTAGGTGACCTGTGAAGATAGTTTCCCTTGTGATATCCACTAGAAAGGTATCTAGTGGTAGTATTGAAGTGCTACTAGTAATAACTTAGTGGTATTTATGATATTGTTGTTGAAAATTAAGTACTAATCATGTAACTGATTAAGCATGACTCAAGTAGCTTTATTGAAGATGATCTTCATGTCTATTTACCTCATACCTTGTTAAAATGCAAATAGTAGGAACAATAAGGAATGGGAAGGTATTATTTCTAATCCCATCGCTGCTATATTAAGTGATCCAGGAGCCACATGAGTTGCAACACACTTAAGATGATGGATCTCTGCCAACTCACCAAGGTAAAACATACGCAACACTGGTTAGTTCAACTAGCCACTAGAGCTAAATGAAATGTAACTACTATTATTTGATGAATGTGAAGAGGAAATACAATACCATAAGGTATAATTTGAATTTTTTACCTCTAATTATCATGTTGTTTGGTAGCTTGGTTGAGTACTGAGAGTAGTGTTAACACTTGGTGTTGTTTTGCTTGGACGTCCAAGAGAAACCAGAAAGGCGTGTTAGGATTATTAATCCTCCCTTGTCCAAATTTGGTCATATGTCTAATTTGGGAGTCATGTCTAAATCGAGAGTCCATCTAGTCTATTTATAGTCATTAACACCATTGGGTCCACTTGACCTAATTAGGGCACATGTTTCAGTTACTAAAGTGTGGGGAACACTAATTAAGGATCGCTGCCACTTATTGCACTTGATTGCATAAGTTTAGGAGCCTCCTAGTCCAATCCCTACAATTTAGGAAGTCACTGGGAGTGCCAAAACCAACCAAGGTCAGTTCACTTTAGTTAATGACTAGTCAAGCTAAGTTAGGAGTCAGTTACATTCAGTTCTAGTCCTCTACATTCAATTAGTGCTAGGTTTACTTGACTGCACACATGTGGGGTGCATTTTTCACCTACCACAGTTAGTTAAACTTATTCAACACTGAATGTAACAGTTGAGTTGTGTTTTAGAGCTCCAATGAACTCCGGTTATGGTTTAGACAAGGTTAGTTAACCACCGAGTCCTCTGATAATGATTTAGACAAGGTCTTGGTTACCTACAATCAAGTAGAGTCTAATCAATTCAAAATTCTTCATGTGGATTCGAATTGCTTGTGGCTATTAAATCCATTTTACTGCATTGTAATTATCATCTAGATTACTTTTTGATTAATGAAAGCCTTCACCACTGCAAGCCTTTTGCACTGGTTCATTCATCAATTGTTGAGTAAATTGTGAGATCCACTTTGTGAGTTGTGTATTTGTCTACAGATCTATGTGCTCAAATTTACATGGTATCAGAGCCTCGGTGGACAAGACTCCTCTCCTCCTTAGATCTCCAACTGGATCATTTTTTTTGGGAAAATTGCTCCTTCTAGTATTGCCCCAGAAGCAGAGAATTTACCACTTAATATCCCAAGTTAGGAAATTGTTGATCAAGCTTGCTTGATCAACTACGATGGGTGTGAAGGAAATTCCAAAAGTGCAGACTGTCGACCTTACTTTGTATGTTTGATTGTGTGACAGGTTATCAGTTTTTCTTACAGCATTTGCTACAATCAACCTCTTCTTCTCACTACATTCACTACAGCAACTCGGTCTTTCTTATTAAATTCAAAATGGCTCATCCAGTAGAGCCTCTCACTCCCTTCAACTATCACCAGTGGAAGGATGACATGAGAGTATTGCTTCACACCAAGCATCTCTTCAGACTCATAGAAGAAACAGAGGAAGAGCCAGAATCAGATAAAGACAAAGCTAAGTACATGAAAATGCTTGATGAATCCCATGGAATCATGCTCTCCTCAGTCTCTAGAGATATTCAATTTCACATCCAAGACTTGGACACTCCCAGGGAGGTTTGGGACAAGCTTGCTTCCTTATTTTACGAGCATGATGAGATGAGGATCCATCAACTAGAAAATGATCTGATTACTCTCAATCCATCCAATTTTGAATCTCTAAATGAATTCTTCTCAAAGTTCAAGAACCTGATATATCATTTGAAGCAATGCAAAGTGAAGAAGGATGAAGATCATCTCATTCTTGCTATTCTCACAAAGCTCAATGCAGACTACTCAGTCTTTGTATCCACCTTCCAAATAGTAAGGCTCACTACTCCAAATTGGAAGATGCCCACTCTTAATGCTTTCATCCAATCTCTTATTTCTGAGAATGATAAATTGATCCAAATGGGGATCATTCGATCTCCCAAAGATCTAGCTCTATTTGCAAGAGGAGATAAGGTAGCGAATGACAAAGGGAAGCAAAGAGATGAGTCCCCTGTGAAGAAAGGGCAGTCAAAAGAATCTTCAGGTTTGAAGAGAAGTAAGAAGAATGGCAAAGGAAAGGTCCTCTACCCTTACTGTGGAAGGGGCTTTCATTCAGAAAGCTCATGTATGAGAAGACAACTTGATGAAATGGCTCTTATCTTGAAAAAGCACAACATTTCTGTACCTGCTAGCACTAGGAAGGAAGGCTCTGAAGAAGAAGAAGAAGAATACCAAAGGATAGGACATGCACTGAAGGTTTGCTGCACATCAACACCTTCCTTCCTCATTGATTTTGGAGCTTCCAACCATATGGCTGCATTCAGAGAATCATTCTCTTCTTTTAAGTCCTTTGATGGTCCTAGTATTTAGATGGGCAATAATAGTAAAGTAAAAACCAAAGGGAAGGGCTCTATCCAACTTGAACATGGAAGGTTCAAAGATGTGTTGTTTGTTCCCTCCCTAGTTTCAAACCTATTATTTGTCTATCAGATAACCCATACTGGATCTCCAAAGCGAGTGATCTTTGTCCTGACTCAATGGAGATCACATATATCTCTACTGGGAGCATCATAGCAAAGGGTGCTGCGAATCATGATTCAAAAGCGTATGAGTTCTCACATTTCATGCCTCCTTCAAAACCAGTGCACTCTCAGCAGCCACCTGTAAGGGAAGGTAAAATCATTGCATCTACTTATTTTACAACTTCTACTAGTATTGCAGATCCATCTATATCAGTTTATGACCTTGAGATTCAGGGTGACTCAGATCTAGATTCAGTCCCTACTTCCAAATTGGAAGCTAGGAAGATGACTGGAAACTCACCTGACACTCAGAAAGGAAAGATCCTTGCGCTATGTCATACTATTTTACCTCCTTCAGGGATATGTAATAGACTTCTTGTAAGATGCAATATGGCAAGGGCTCAGTCTTACTACATTCAGAAGAATAGATATGATCATACACCTATTCATTCAGCAAGAGACAAAGGTTATATTCCTCTTTCCTCCCATCATCATTTTTGGAGAAGAAGGAGAAGTCTACATGCCAGTCCCCATAATACCTGTGCACAACACACCATGCATGCTGCTTCACTACCTCACAGAGATGAAGATTGCAGCAACATATTTTCAAGTTTTTAAAACTTGAGACCTGATTCTACCTACTTAGCTAGAGGGAGGGATTTTTTCCCATGTGGTTTTTCCCCCGACTCCTTGTATTAAGTAGTTACTTTATTTTTACTTGATGGATGACATATGGTCTTAGTTACCAGGGCCCACAGTTTGTCCAAGTTAGCATTCAGGGGGGGTGTTGGGATTATTAATCCTCCCTTGTCCAAATTTGGTCATATGTCTAATTTGGGAGTCATGTCTAAATCGGGAGTCCATCCAGTCTATTTATAGTCATTAACACCATTAGGTCCACTTGACCTAATTGGGGCACATGTTTCAGTTACTAAAGTGTGGGGAACACTAATTGAGGCTCACTACCACTTATTGCACTTGATTGCATAAGTTTAGGAGCCTCCTAGACCAATCCCTACAATTTAGGATCGCCACTGGGAGTTCTAAAACCAACCAAGGTCAGTTCAGTTCAGTTAATGACTAGTCAAGCTAAGTTAGGATTCAGTTACATTTAGTTCTAGTCCTCTACATTTAGTTAGCGCTAGGTTTACTTGACTGCACATATGTGGGGCGTATTTCTCACCTACCACAGTCATTTAACCTTAGTCAACATTGAATGTAACACTTGAGTTGTGTTTTAGAGCTCCGATGAACTCCGGTTATGGTTTAGACAAGGTCAGTTAACCACTGAGTCCTCCGATAATGATTTAGACAAGGTATTGGTTACCTACAGTCAAGTAGAGTCTAATCAATTCGAACTTCCTCATGTGGATTCGAATTGCTTGTGGCTATTAAAGCCATTTTGCTTCATTGTAATTATCATCAGGATTACTTTTTGATTAATGAAAGCATTCAGAGCTGCAACCCTTTTGCACTGTTTCATTCTTCAATTGCTGAGTAAATTGTGAGATCCACTTTGTGAGTTGTGTATTTGTCTACAGATCTATGTGCTCAAATTTACAAGGCGCTTGCAAGAAAATACTTATACAAAGGTATATACACTGTAAGTAAATTCGTTCATGTAAAGTAATAATTTTACCTATTAGTGAAAAGTACAAATAGGAATACTAGAACCCTTGCGAATCATGAAAACCAATGATGTTAGATTCTGATTCATGTATATGATGTTGATATTAACCTTGGTAGACATGCAGATGTATGTGTATATGATGATTAGCATGGATTGCTTGAAAAGGTTTGTAGTAGGGTCAAATTACTATAGAAGTGTTAACCCTGAACCCAACAGATGGATCCTCTATTGATAAACCATTCCAGATCTCCCTACCTTCAAGGGTACATAAGGAGATCTGCAAGGTAATTGTGCATGGGAAAATAACTTTTCTGAATGCTAGAGTGGAGTTTAGAATTGGACAAAGAAAATATTGGTGAATTTGGACAAAGATCGATTGATTGATTCTGTGATCAATCGACATAGAGAGAGTATCAATGAAACGTATCAGTCCTCTAATAAATCCAACTATGAATGACCTACGTTAAATATCTGTAACTCAAATAGATCTATGGCAGAGGATAGATTCCAAAAATGAGAGTTATAAGTAAGATACAACTCTGGAATGGCTGAAGTCAACTTAATCTGTGTGGGTAGATCTATGGTTGAGATCTAGTGAATGGGATGATCAAACGATTGGTGGGAATTCCACTGAACTAAAGTGCATGAAGGTTAAATTATGGAATGTGGACTTGGAATTCCACCATTCGTTCTAAGTAGAGATAGATCCAACAGACCTAGAACATTCCGCTAGAAGGATGAGTGTGGACGATAAAAGGTGATTCTAGTTGCAGAATTGGAAAGTAACAGATGTGAAGGAGATCAAGATCAATGGATGAGGTTGATCATTGAAGAATATATATGACTATCAGCGATTGTGCTGGTTAAAGTTGCACGGTATTCACAAAACTGAATGGGCACATAATTTTAATATAATATGATCCACAGAAATTGAATTCCACTGTCGATTTGGGTGGATCAAGATCTAACGACCCTTAATGATTCTACTTATTCAGCTAGCGAGCTGGTTAATAGTCCGATTTGGATGGCTAATTTTTATGAAATCCATCTCACCTTCAATTTTGAAGTCTGCTCTTTGTCAAGAGCTGAAGGAATACTGGCCAGGTTGGTTATATTTAGAGGTTTTTCCAGAATATAGAACCTACTAAATTGTGTATCAATCACAAGAAAGAATGTATACAGGGAAGCCGAGCATTAGGATCAGAGTGTCCTTTTACTAAAATCAAACTAGTAAGGTACATGAAGTAGTGAGAAAGAAGGAAAAATAGACAATGTTTAGTTAATAGAAACCTAAACATAGTATGGGTTGAAAGCTACAATGAATCAAGGCATGACAAACATGATTTCTTAATCTTGGGTATGGAAGGTTGTTTCATTTACATAAATAAGGTGAAAATGTCTGGTTATTTTAATGATGCGTATAAGATAACCATATAGTGTCCTCGAAATGGTAGTAAATGATATGGTCTAAATTACTTATTATTTTAATTTTGAATATCCCTTTCAGAGATTATTGTAAATCATGTGATGAAAGGATTGTATACATAGATGCCCACAAAATTGCTTGGATGTTTGGAAGTTACAGATTGAAGGTAGAATTGACTAAAGATAGGGTAGTATGGTTAGTCCCAATAAGATAAAGACAAGAATATACCATGTGAAATGGCTAAAACATCTGAGAAGGACCTCATGGCGGTGAAAAATAAACAAAATAGTTTTCTAAATCCCATATTTGGAAGTTTGATATTTTGATATTGATTGTTTGACTAATCTAGAATTGCATTAAGATGACATGTTATATGTGAATTTCCAGGTTGGAAGCAAGTGTAAATGATAGGGGATAAGTTATCCCACATACCAGAGCCAAACAATATGAGGATGGCCTCAGGATTGCAAAAATCTAATTTTGTAGGAGACGGAACTATAAATTCATATTTTTATTTTGATTAACTATGTACTAATGGTTTGATGTAGGAACTATGTTAAGAGATACATTGCATAAAACCATGTATGGTGTCTTGCAAGAAACAAAACAACAATTGGGATGATAAGAGTTTTCCCTTGAGGTGGGTCTTGGGGGGGGGGTTCCATTGTTGTCTGAGGTGAAAGAAAGATACTTGTGGAGTTAGAGGAAGTTGCTTATGTGAATATGTATTTGGGTTATTTAGAACCTTCTTGTTGATACACATGCCTGATATTGAAGATATACAAACAATTTAATTCAAATGTGCTGCACAAACCCCTTATGTAGGACACCTTGGTTACAAAAAGATGATTAGATCCTTTAGAAAGCAATTATTCAGGGCCCAATTTCAAGGGTATATTTAGTTGATTACCTTTCTGAAGGTGGAATTCCACTAGGTGAACACTACCTACACTGGTTAGAAGTTGCTTATAATAATGATTTCCAAGTTCCTACAGGTATGGGTCCTTGAAAAATGTCATAAGGACACAAAGGTAATACTCCGAAATTCATGGAGCAGTCTTGTAAATTGATTGATGTTAGGACTTGATTCATTAAAAAGAAAGGGAACTAACTATGAAGCAAGTACACTACAACTTAATGCTTCCCAAGACAGGAAGAATAGTTTGCTAACTCAAAAGAACTCCTGGAGAGTTCCAAGTGAGTACTCATGTTCATATATAGGTAAGTTCGTAGGAGAGTGCCTTGAGAATGGGTAATAATTCCAATACTGACACCCTGGTGTTGCAGGCCATTTCAAATGATAACTATATTAGTGTTGGTGGTATACTAGTTAACCCTACCACCCAAATTTGAATTGCATAATGTGTTTTGGGGTTCTATGCTTAAAAGATATTTTCATGATGTTCTCATATGAGTTTGGAATGTGATCCAGGTGGAACCAGAGGGGGAGTTAGTAGAGGATGGAATGGAAGCATAATAACACTGAGGAAAGTGTTGCATTAAGGGGTTGGGGATGCAATATCCCCTAAGTGATAAAATTTATTTGTAATATTTTTGAAAAACTATTTCATTTTGAATCTAATTGGCAAACCTAGAATATTCCCATCGGTTCTCAGGAGGACATATGTAACTGAAACACTATGCTTGTAATAAAAATCTGAATGATATGGACATCCAGGTTGAATAAGGAAATTATGCATGTGGGAGTGGAGAATGTGAATGGTAACTCTCATGGAATTTACAACAGGCATGGGAATGCTAGTATGGCGCTAGACCCACCCTAGGGAATCAAAGATGTAGTGGAGCCAAAATTCCTTAGGGGGAGTTGGTCGTTATCTGAAAAAGACCTAGGAAAAAGAAAAACTATAAATAAGGAAGGATATGCTAGGAGGTGGGATGTCGTTGAGTATGATGGAACAAGGAATACTTGTTGTGTGAGAAATCTGTTTTAGGTATGTGATTTCTCTCTGGAGAATTGGCCTGAGTTTGACTGTCATCACTCTCGACATGCATAGTTTAGCTCGGGGGTGATTGAGGATGGAGAGATCTATGCCTAATCTATGGTTGTGTGGAACATGATTGTTGCCTTTTCATTGCGGCACATTTACAACCAGTTTTCATGACCGACTTTTTGTTCCTGCTATTTTATTGAACTACGGGTATGATTGTTTATGTTAAAGATGTGTTTCAATAGCAATGAAATGATGAAATAACACTTAGATTTAATGACGCTTATGAAATATTGTAATCATATTATGTTTGGAATGATTGTGCCTTGCATTTGGTAAAATGGAAACCCAGGTGGTGGATTGTTGTTATGTATGGAGTTATTGCATACTGCATGATTTCTGTGATTGATGAGCTTAGGGCACATCGGTGGATGTCTGATTGTATGTTTTCCATGTTTTTGAAATGTTAAGAGAATGCCTTAGGTTTGCTGATGAAAGTACTTTTGTTAAATGGGTGTGTGCACTCATATAACTATTCTCTAGTTGTTCTTAAATTATGCATTGTTTTGCTCAATAATGTGCCATTGTTGTGATTGCAGGCCCTTTATATACAGTCTTTAGATAGTATGATACATGATTTAGTTGATTCTAACTTTAGCCGAACCACTAGGTTTAACCATCCTGAACTATGGTCCCTTTAACGCTCCACGAATAACGGAATTCAAGTTTGTGATGAACTGGATTTTGTGAGAATTCCACGTCCAGCTTCTGTTGTTAAATCCCCTGCTAATTAATTAGTGAAATGAACTGACAATCATTGATATTTATTTGCCCAAATCCTGGCCATTAAAATATGCAGGCCCTTTTAAAACCATCGCGCTCCATAAAGGGACTTTCATACCTCCAATATTCGAGTGCAATATCCAATGGGGAGGGGACACGTCATTTACGCACGTCTCCTATCGGGTAGAACAAAATTTTCTTTGTCCACGCTAGTTCCTCCAGTGGATATGAGGCCATGACAGTAAAGGAAACACCTACATACTTCTCTCTCACTTATCCCCAAACCCGTTTTATCTCATGCTTATCGAAAATTCTCATCATTAAGTAATTATAAGGAACTCAGTTTGCCATCCTATCCATGGCACACTCTTTTACTTCCCCACACAACAAAAGGAGGGAATTTCCCTTCACTGCTCCATAGTTCCCTCAAGAAATTAATCCCTTATAGTGCTTATCACTATGTGCATAATGAGTCCAACTTGTTGTATGTTGTTGGAGAACCTCCTATAACATCAATACATGACTTCTCAAATACTCAAGAGTAGAAACAAATAATGAGTAAATGTTCCTATCTTACCCAACCTCTATGCTCACTTACATCCATATTATTTCCTCTAATGTGTGCAATTTTTCCTTCACATTTTTTTGGTTATTTCATAGTCTAGTATGGTAATGGAAAAGGATAGAATACATTGAGAAACTCTATGTTGTCATGTCCCATCCTTGATGGAAATCAAAAGTGTTGACCTTGCCAAACACCTTGGGGCTCAAAATTTGCATTAATTAATTAATTACCTAGGGAATTTTGTTTATTTCTTACTTAGGAGGAATGTAATAAGTTTGTTTCCAATTGTGGATTATTTTTAAATCATTATTTAATTAATATAAAAATAATACACATGGAAATGAGTTTCCATGTCACGAGGGTGTGTTAGTAAAGGAAACTTGCCTGGGATGAAAAATAAAATCTATTAAGAAAACTGACAAAATCAAACAGTTAGAAAAAGATAGAAATTGAAAAAAGAATGGAAAATCCATCTATTTCAAAAGAAGAAAGTGTAGGAAAAGCAGTCAGTGCCAAACTATTCAACTATTTTCAAGGGATGGAACAATTTCTATTTTGATGAGAAGATACTTGCAAGGAAACATCTCCAATTCTAATAAGGAAACTTTCAGTCAAAGGAGGGCACAATTTTCACTTTGGACTGAAGTGAAGAAATAGGGAAACATTACCAAATCATATGAGTTTCTATTTTCCTCAAGGAGGACAAATCAATGGATTAAAGTTAGGCTTTGCAAGTGGCAAATTGCTCAACAAGTGAAGGACTTGCTCAAGAAGTCACTCAAGGCATATTTAAGGGTGCTTCCAAATCCATTTCTCAGTTTATATTGTGATTTTTTTTATGCTACATGAAGCTAAGATTTGAGACTAAGTGATGAGCCTCAGTTAGCTTGGGTGATTCACCCCAAGTATCCCTTCCCCACTCTTCTCTTCTTTGCCATTCCTCATTACAGGTCACAAAGAGCCAAGGAGCACCCATCCAAGATTCAGGTTGAGCTCTGATAGCAGCCTTTATATATTAATGACTGTATTGCAGGTGTATCTAGCATATCCTAAATGTTATAGAACATGAATACATCTAAGGGTTTAAATCTCCAAGTCTCTCTTTTATTGTAGCTTTTCGAATGCCCTGTATTGATGCATCTTGTTAAAGAATGCTATATATATTATTTATGAGAGTTATTTCAATATACATGGATGTAAATAGATGTTATAAGAATTCTCTATAATTTTTATATTAATCTGAATCTGTAAGACTGAGTTTTACTTCATTTTACCCAACCTAGTCTATATTTGCACCTAGAATTGACTTGTTTTACCATAAGATGCATAATTCGACCTATGCGTATCCAAATACAACCATTCTTGTTATGATGTGGGATAAATACGTGGCCAAATACTTTTATATAAGTATCCAATGTCTGAAAAATATAATTAGTAGCCTCCTTCACCTATTTGGGAAACCATGAAGATGAAGCTATTGAGCTGTCCGAAGAGCTAGTTTTACCATTGTGACCTTTAGAATGAATTTTAGTTGTTTATGATATTTATAAATCTGAAAATAATTATAAATAACTTCATTACATAGTTATAAAATATTCCTAATAGTCTCTTAACCACTAGTTGCTTGGAAACTACTAGTAAGGGTTTTTGTTTACACCGTTTGGGAAACTTAAAATAATAGAGACAACAATGTGGAGGTAAGACCATCCGCGATGGAACCCATAGTAACACGCAAACAACAAAGACTTAAAATTAATACACTTAAAAACTTTAGAAATAAATAAGGATGTAAAAACCCTCTGTAAATAGAGTATAAACTCCATTGGGTGCTGAATGAAAAAAAACACTTATCTTGTGCATATTTAGAGTTCCTCTCCTCTCCGATCCATAAGCTCAGGATTAAGTACCCACAAAAAACAAAATTTATATAAGCCACATTGGTTGCAGTGCTTGAATCAAACCGTGAAAAGAAAAAAACGATAGGGTTTTGTTAATTAACCTAAGGTGTTCTTGTTGAAATATTGTAACTTCAAAGAATATTCTAAATGTATTTTACTGATGTACCCCAATGGAGATGTCTTATTCCTCCGTCGAGATGTTACTATTGTATTTGGTCATAAAAGAGTCATCAGGTACACCCGCCATTTTAAGTCAGGGCAATAATATTGTCTTGAATATAATATAATATTGTTTTGTGTCTTCCTAGGTGAATTCGACCCAATACGTTTGTTAGGGCCGAATTATTAGGATAAAATTCAAGTAACGAGAAGAGTATAAATAGAGGAGTTGTGTTCCTCATTAGAGAACACACTCTCCCTTGTGTATAGTGCATAGGAGAGAGATATAGAGAGAGAGATCAACAAGGAGAAGGAGTACCTGTTTTTGGGTTTTATCTTATACATCTATATAGAGGAATTTTTGTTGGTTTTTATTCCCCTTGAGGGTTTTCAAGGATAAATATGTGTGTATCTTGTGATTGTGTTTAAGTTTATCTATTCTACATATGATTTTGATGTGAAATTGGATTGAACACTAATTATATCTAGCTCAGCATATGAAATCTTAACATGGTATCAAAGCTAGCCTGAATAGAATAACTTTCACAAGGTGAAACTCTCTCTCCTCTCCCTCCGACAAGAAATCATGGTTTCTATCAAAATTGGATTTTTGGAAATCTTATTGCATAGAAAGTTATGCCTCCATAGAGAACATATATTGATCCCTAGATCAAATTTTTTGAGTGGGTGGATCTCCAGGAAATCCAAACCCTATTTTGGCTTTCAACAAAAATAGAGCAGAAAACCAGAACCATAAATCTGCAGAAACGGAAATCTCACAATCAAGTTTTGAAGGGTAAAGATTTGGAATCTCCAGAAACCAAGTGGAGCAACAAACTTGGCTCAGTAAAGGACATCTTCTGGTAAGTTCAATATTTTATTTTGAGAAATTTCATTTTTTAGTGACCTCTTAGATAAGATTTCCCCAATCACTAATATCAAGGACAAGCTAGAAGGCATAGAAACATATTGAGCATGGAAGTATAGGATTGGTCTCATTTTTAGAGAGAATGATCTTGATAAATATATCAAAGAATAAGTTGCAAAACCAAAAGAATTTGAATCTAAGGAAAATCACCAGAAGGACCTAATCTGAGCAATGAGGATCATTTCTGATTCTATCAAGGATCACTTGATCCCTCAAGTGTGATCCAAAGAGACACCAAATCAAATGTATGATGCCCTTTCCATAATGTATGAAGGGAATAAAATAAACATGAGGATGAATTTGAGAGCCCAACTGAAGAGTACCAAGATGAGTAAATGAGAATCCATTCAATACTACTTCATAAGGGTCGCCTAGTTCAAGGAGAAACTAGAAACAACTGGAGAATCCCTTGATGAAGATAAACTAGTTATGACTGCTCTTAATGGTATCACTATACCTTGTGATTCATTCATATAGACTATGCGTTCCAAAAATGAAAGTATGAGATTTGATATTGTATGGAAATATTGCATCTAAGAGGAATCCATAGTAGTTAACAGAGAAGCTTTACTCAAAGAAGATGATTAATCCCTAGCAATCCATACTGGAAGAGGAGGAAGACAATCAATATTTAATAAGGATTGTCACAAGGAGTATCAACCTCCAAATAGGTTTCAAAAGAAAAGAGAAAACAAACATAATAAATACTACTCCCAATATCAATGCTATAACTATCATAAGATAGGACTCCTTTCTAGAGAGTGTCCATTAAACAAGAAGAACAACAAAATACCTCACTAACATATAGCTTAAGAAGAAGAAGAACGACCTCTAAATAAACACATAAAAGAAGAAGATGTATAAGAATATGTACTGTTCTCTACACTCTCTGGGTTTGTAATACCTGGAGAAGACACATGGCTTATTGATAGTGGTGCCTCAAAGCACACGAGATGACAGAAGGAAACTCTGTCATGACTTGAAGAAAAGATCTCTCCTCAGAAATTATCATTAGGAGATGACTATCAATATCCCATCAAAGGTATTGGTGAATCAAGCTACAATCTCGACTCTGAAACTCCCATGAAGATGAAGGAATTACTATATGTACCAAATTTGAAGAAGAACTTACTTTCCATCTCAGCATTAGATAATAAAGGATATTGAGTTTATTTTATAGATGGACAATTACTCATGAGGACCAAAGGAAAATCAATTGAAGATGCATTTGTCATTGGTGAAGAAGAAGTAGGATTGTATAAAATCAAAGGAGATTAGGAAACAACCTTTCTCCATGATATCACTAAATCAAGTGAACTATGGCATAGAATACTTGCTCACATAAACTACAAAGCATTGCCATATGTGAGCAAAGTAGTGACTGGTTTACCATATTTGAAGATGAATCATGATTGAACTTGCAAAGGATGTGCAAGAGGAAAGAATACCAAGAATCAATTTCTGAAGACTGAGACAAAGACTAAAGGTACAATGGAATTATTTCATTATGATGTATGTTTTCCAATGCCCTCCACATCCTTAAGTGGATATGAATATTACGTTACATTTATTGATGATTGTTCAAGAAAGACATGGATATACTTTTTGAAGACAAAGAATGAAGTATTTGGGAAATTCGAGGACTTCAAAGTCTTGATAGAGAACCATGCATAAAGAAGAATCAAGATACTTAGAATAGATAATGGTGGAGAATATACTTCAAAAGGGTTTGAAGCATTTTGTAAAGATGATGGAATCAAAAGGGAACTAACCACTCCCTACAATCCCCAACATAATGGTGTTGTGGAAAGAAAGAATAGAACCATTATGGAAGTAGTGAAGAAAATGATACATGATCAAGATATTCCTATGAATCTATGGGTTGAAGTAGCAAGAACAATTGTCTATTTGTAGAATAGATTATCTCATGGTGCCCTTGATTTCAAGACTCCAGAATAAATGTACACTGGAAAGAAGACTGAAGTGATCCATATCAAGATATTTGGCTGTCTAGTATATGTTCACATTCCAAAAGAGAATAGAACCAAGTTGGATCCTTTCAGAAATAAGGGAATATTTGTTGGATACACGTGAAGACTCCAAAGCCTTCAGGATATACATTCCAGGATTCCATCACATAGAGATTAGTAGGGATGTAACATTTGACAAACTTAACAACTATAAATAATGATAGAAAGTGTCATCTTGAAGAAGTACATAAAGAGGATGTACCTCCCATAAAAGTAGAATCCACACCCTCTCCTAAAATGGAAGCATTAGAAGATCATGATATGATGGAACCTTAGGAACCCCCTACTATGGACATATATTGAAAGAGAAAAAGTTTCTTGGGTAAGAGAAATCATACAAGAAGAAGAAAAGTATGGAGATCCAGAAAGCTCCATAAGAAAAAGTAGGAGATCAAAGCCATTCTCCATCTATGTGGCCTTGATGTATGATATTTTAGATCAATAACCTACCAGTTATGAGGAATCCATATATAAGAAATAATGGGTAGAAGCAATGATGGAAGAATACCAGTTAATAAGAAAGAATGATGTTTGGGATATAATACCCAAACAAGAAAACAAGAGTGTGGTAACTTCCAAGTGGATCTATAAGATAAAACATGCAGTTGATGGAAGTATTGAAAAATACAAGGCAATATTTGTGGCAAGAGGATTCTCTCAGAAAGAGGGGATTGATTATGAAGAGACATTTGATCCAATAGCAAGGTACACTTCCATTAAAACCATCATGGAACTTGCATCCATGATGAAGGGGAACCTACACCAGATGGATGTAAAGACAACCTTCCTGAATGGTGTGATTGAGAAAGAGGTATACATCAAACAAATAGCAAGGATATGAAGTTGAAAATAGAGGGACTCACGTAATTAAGTAGAAAAAGGCTCTTTACAGACTGAAGTAAGCTCCTAGAGCTTGGCATGGAAGAATAGATAGCCTCTTGACAAGCTTGGGATTTACCAAGAATAAATACGATCCTAACCTTTGTCTGAAGGTTATGGATGATGAACCTATAATACTATTGCTATGTGTGGATGACTTATTCCTAACAGAAACTGAGGAACAAATTGCATATTACAAGAATAATACTACTAAAGAATTCGTGATGAAGGATCTTGGATTGATGCACTATTTTGTCGACGTGGAAGTGAGGCAGAGACCAGAATGAATCTTTCTGAACTAGGGAAAGTATGTAGTGGAAATCTTAAAATTATTTGATATGTTGGATTGTAAATCCATGGCCACACCCATGGATACCAACTTGAATATGTTATTTGACAAATCATTAGAGTTAGTAGATGTGACTCAATACATAATGATTATTGGGTCGTTGAAATATCTGATGAAAACCAAGCCAAATATATGCTTTACTATGAATACCCTAAGTTAGTACCTAGTTAAACCTAGACAGGTTCACCTAATAATTCAAAAGCATGTGATGAGGTACCTAAAGGGTATGATAGACTTTGGACTATACTATGATAGAGATCATGACTACAGATTGTATGGATATATAGATTCATATTGGGCAGGAAGTGTCATAGACAGAAAGAGCACCTCAAGTGGATGTTATTGTCTAGGATCCACCATGATCTCATGGTTTAGTAAGAAACAATCCAGTGTTGCTCTCAACATGACTGAACCAGAGTACATAGCATCCTGTTCTGCTAATTGTGAAGGGATATGGCTTGAGAAATTTATTTCATGCCTATTTGAGTTAGAGTTGGACACCACATGGATTCTATGTGATGACCAGAGTTGTATAAAGATGACAGAGAATCCTATGGTTCATGATATATCTAAGCACATACAAATTTTATATTTTTATAGAAGGGAGATATAAAATTCCAGTATGTGAGTACCAATGAGAAATTTTCTGCTATATTGACTAAATATCTATCTCAAGTAAATTTTGAATACATCCATGACAAGCTTGGTGTAGTCCGAAAAAGAATTTCCTCGCAAGGAGGAACAATGATGATGCTGATGAATACTTTCATTGCAAGGAGGAATAGTGATGACGATAGAGATATTTCCTCATCGGGAGGAACAATGATGACAAGGTTACATAATTTCCTTGCAAGGAGGAACGATGATGATATGAACCCTCTTGGGAAAGTGGGAGCAGGTTGATGATACAGATCCTCTTCAGAAAGGGGGAGTGATAATGAGACTATAACTTGCAAATGAGATGGCAGTGCTGCACCAGTATAGAAAAAGGCCAATTGCACCCAAATATACTTCTGAGGTATTACATTTACTCAGGAAGAAATTATCCTCTCTTGAGGATGGCCTTGCAGACAAGAAAAATATACTAATGAGAGTGGTACTAGCACTTACCTAATGAGGATGGTCCTACAAACAAAACTCTCTTTTGGAGAGTGATCCTACATTCACATGTAGGATGGTGCCATAGAATGCAAGAACACTCTTCTCCGGAGAGTGGTCCTAGAGCTAATAGGCTAAGGATGGTTTACGATGAGTCATAAATTCATTTGCTGATGAGATCTACATTCATCTATAAATGATACTATCTTATGGAGAGTCATCCTACATTCACATGTAGGATGGTGCCATAGAAAAGAAAACTTTGCTCTGGAGAGTGTTCCTAGCGCTAACAGGCTAAGGATGGTCTAAAATGAGTCCTGCATTAATTTGTGGACGATGTGGTCTAGCATTCATTTGGAGATGAGATCTTCATTAAATTTCAGATGATGTGTTCCTTCATTCATTTGTGGATGATATATGCATTCAGTTGCAGACGATGTGGTCCTGCATTCATTTGCGAACAAGATCTCCATTCATTTGTTGATGATATGGTCCTGCATTCATTTTCGAACAATCTATTAGGTTGATGATGTGGAACCTCCTCATTAAGGGGGAGTAGGTTGATGAGGATTGCATCATCCTTGGACTTATTTCCTAAATTTATAGGGATTGATCATCCCACAAAGATATCATGTGTGCTGTAGGTTATGCTTCCTTTGATGATGATATTGATCGACGGATCAAGCACAGATACAAAAAATGAAAGTATTGAGCAAAGGATCCAGTGATCAAGTGTTTCAAAGGATTGAGTGATTGAGTAAATGATAGAGTGATCGAGTGCTACAAAGGATTGAGTGATCAAGTACCGCAAAGGATGAAGTGACCGAGTACAACAAGAATATGACTATCAAAGTGTTACTGAAAATGATTGAGTTCTACAAGAAGATGAATATCAAAGTGTTGCAGCAAAGGATCAAGTGATCGAATACTGCATAAGATAAAGACTCGACATTGTAGAAGATGATGTTCCAGTATTGAAGACATTTCAATAATAGTTCTAGTTGCTAATGATTGTTGAAAACTTCCTATGACGTATATATGTATTACCTTGATACCGCTGAAGATGCTCTTTCTCCTTGCTCCTATATTTGATTATATTGTTGTCAGTAGAATACCCTTCTTGTTAAGGGGGAGTGTTGAAACATTGTAACTACGAAGAATATTCTAAATTTATTTTACTGATGTACCCCAATGGAGATGTCTTATTCCTCGGTTAGGATATTACTATTGTATTTGGTCATCAAAGAGTCATGAGGTACAACCTCCCTTGTAAGTCGAGGAAATAATACCCTCTTCAATATAATATAATACCATTTTGTGTCTTCCTAGGTGAAGTTGGTCCAGTATGTTTGTTGGGGCCGACTTGTTAGGGTAAAATTCAAGTGAAAAAAAGAGTATAAATAGAGGAGTTGTGTTCCTCATTAGATCACACACTCTCACTTATGTATAATGCATAGGAGAGAGATAGAGACAGATCAACAAGGAGAAGTACATGTTTTGGGGTTTTATCTTGTACATCTATATAAAGGAAGTTTTGTTGGGTTTTTTTCCTCTTGGGGGTTTCCCAGGATAAATATGTGTCTATCTTGTGATTGTGTTTCTTTCAGTGATTCTGCATTCATTTGAAGTGAATTCTTCATCGTTATCTGATAAAAAAGTATTGATCTTCTTTTCAGTGTGATTCTCGATCAAGGCTTCAAATTCCTTGAACTTGTTGAGTACTTCATCTTTGTTCTTCATGAAGTAAACCCATGTCTTCCTAGAAAATTCATCAATAAAATAAACATAATATGCATAACCGCTTAGTGAGCTTGATGACATAGGACCGCATACATTGGAGTCGATGATTTCCAGGATTCCTTTTGCTTTGCTTTTGCTACTTGGAAATGTCTTCTTTGTGTTCTTCCATTTTGCACATCCTTTGCAGACCCCATCATGTTTTGCTTGTATTTATGGAAGAACTTCAATAGCTTTGCTTGCAAGAGGTAGTGCAATGTAATGCACATGTGCAAGCCTTCTATGCCATAGTTCATTTGGCTCTACTGTGTCATGGACCAAGGCTTGTTCTGGATGGCCCTTCAATTTGTACAAACCTCTTTCTTGTTCACCAATCACTATTGCGTCATCAATAGTCTTTCCTTTTGGCCACATGATGACTTAACCATCTATGAATGCAACCCTCATTCCTTTTGCATCTAATGCTGATATGGAGAGAAGGTTCTTCTTGAGTCCTGGCACAAACAAAACTTCCTTCATTGTTATAGAGTTTCCAGAGTCTAGCTTATAGGAATATTCCCCACTAACTTTTATTGGATATTGGTAGTCATCTCCTAGCTTCACCTTGTGATGTGATTCATGTTCTGAAGGTTTCATAAAGGATTCCTTGAATCCAGTCATATGTTTGGAAGCCCCACTATCTATAAGCCAATCATCACTTCCATGAGTAATGTTTCCCGTGAGAGCAGAGATCAAAACATATTCATCCTCGCTTGAAGAATATTCACTTTCATATCTAGTTCTCTTTGATGAAGGTTCATCATCCTCTACAGCATGAGCATGATGTCTTATTTTGTTTCCCTTCTTCTTGTGAGAGATACTTTTATTATTAGGACAATCTCTAGAAAAGTGTCCTCTTTAATCACATGTATAGAAAATGTACTTAGACTTATCTCTAGGCTTTCTAGAGTTATTCCTATGATGAGAGTACTTACTTTTGTGATGGCTAGATCTGGGTTTCTTTGATTGTACTATGAGAGCTTGATCTTCACTTCCCGTCTTCTCTTCTCAAGATATTATCCGAGCTTCTTCTTGATAACATTCTTCCCACAGTCTACTGAACTTGACTAACTTCTTTCTAGCATAGATCCCTTGAATGAAAGATTCCCATGTCCTAGGGAGACCATTCAAGGTGGTCATCACAATTTTTGCATTCTCCACTTCTTCATCTACTACTTCCAATTGTTCCTTGATCTGAGAAACCCTTGTGAAGTAAGACTAGATGGTCTCTGCATTCTGGATCTTCACATTCTTCAGTTGATTCCTCAGAGTCATCTTCTAGTTTATGTTCTTCCCTTCAAACAATTTGGTTAGGGCATCAAACATAGATTTATGTGTCTTGAGAGAGGACACCTATGGAATAAGGTGATCCTTGATAGAATCAACAATGATCCTCTTTTCCATAACCAAATTATTCTTATGCAATGCCTTAGCCTCATCTCCCTCTGGAATTGGAATCTCCTCATGGATGTAAGAGTCCAACTCATTCTCTTCTAGGACCAGGGAGATCCTATACTTCCAGGCTAGGAAGTTATCAGCTCCCTCAAGCTTTTCATCAAGCTTGGTATGATGAGACAACTTAACTGAGAACCTCAAATGGAAATACAAAAGATTTAGATCTTACCAGGTCAAGATGTCGGATATGGATTTGGAGCTGAAAATCCTACAGTGCTGGATTAAAACCAAATTAGGGTTTTGATTTTTCAGAGTTTTGTCCAACCAATTGCTTTGAAATTGATCCCTAAATTTGATTTTTGGGAGGAGATCAATCCAGGCATGGGTTCACTGAAAAATTCCTCTTCTGTGAAAAGCCCTAATTTTCGGTAGTAGTGTGGGGTCCAAAACTAAAAAACTTCAGAATTGGATTCTGCTTCGACAGAAATATGCGCCCTAAGGAGGAGTGTTATTCCACATTAATTTTGCTGAAAATTTGTGGAGGAATATCAACAAACTAGGAATCCCTAGTTCCCACAGCTGCATAGTGTCTTCTTCTCAGGTTAGCTCTGATTCCATGTTAGTTTTTCAACATTAAGCTAGCATTATTAGGATCTTTAACTGAGAGAATAACAAGCACAACAATCAAGCACAAGAGACAATGAACACAGTTTTTTTCTTTGGGGAAACCATAAATGGAGAAAACCCCGCAAATTCCTCAGAGATAGAATCAGTACCAAAATAGAAAAGACCAAAACAGTAAGTGATCTCCCGATAGCAGTAACCTTCTTCTTATGTAGCCCCAGTTTCTTCTCCTTCCTCAACTATGCACTACACTTGAGTGTGTATGAGATGTGTGCTAAATAGAGAAGTCACCTCTCTATTTATACTGCTTCCCGGCATGACTAAAACCATACTAAGGATGACTTCACTAAGTGATTCTAATAACCCTAGTGCCTAGAAACTACAGGGACTTTAACCCTTAGACAATAGGAGGGTTACCCACAATGACTTGACATGCCTTGTTTACATTATAGATCCTCCCGATCGGAACATCAGGGCATGAAAACATGAGTCAATTACATAATAGATACATCCTGGAATAAACATCGGGTTACAAGACATAAGATACATAGATGAAGGCATTCCGAAGTTACAAATACATCAACACTATCTATGATCCAATCATTACTTCCATGAGTAATGTTTCCTGTGAGAGAGGAAATCAAAACATATTCATCCTCGCTTGAAGAATATTCACTTTCATATCTGGTTCTTTTCATGGATGGTTCATCATCCTTTGCAGCATGAGCATGATGTCTTCTTTTGTTTCTCTTTTTCTTATTCCGTCTCTTAGGACAATTTCTTGCAAAGTGTCCCACTTCATCACATGTATAACATCTGATTTTAGACAAATATTTTCTAATGTTATATTTGTGAGAGTGCTTACCTCTGGAGTGATGAGATCTTCTTTTGGTTGACTTGGAGTGTACCGTGAGAGATTGATCTTCACTTCCCATCTTCCTTTATCGAGTTGCTATCCGAGCTTATTCTTGAGAGCACTCTTCCCATAGTCTGCTGAACTTGAATAAATTCTTTCTAGCACAAATCCCTTGAATAAAGGAATCCCATTATATAGGGAGACCATTCATGGTAGTCATCATAGTCTCTGCATTTTCCACTTTTTCATCTACTGCTTCCAACTATTCCTTTATCTAAGAAACTCTTGTGAATTAAGACTGGATTGTTTCTGCATTCTAAATCTTCACATTCTTTAGTTGGTTTCTCAAAGTCATCTTTTGGTTTATGTTATTCCCTTCAACCAATTTGCTTAGGGCATCAAACATAGCTTTAGGTGTATTTAGGGAGGACACATATGGTATGAGGTGATCCTTGATAGAATCAACAATGATCCTCTTTGCCATAACCAAATTCTTCTTATGTAAGGCCTTTGCCTCATCTCCCTCTAGAACTAAAACCTCCTCATTGATATAGGTGTCCAACTCATTTTCGTCCAGGACCGGGGAGATCCTATACTTCTAAGATCAGAAGTTATCAGCTCCTTCAAGATTTTCATCAAGCTTGGTATGATGAGACATCTTAAATAAGAAACTCAAATGGAAATACAAAATATTTAGATCTTACCAGGTCAAGATGTCAGATCTGGATTTGGAGCTGAAATCCTGCAGAGCTGGTTCATGAGCAAATTAGGGTTTTGCTTTCCGGAGTTCTGTCTGACCAATTTCTTTGAATTTGATCCCTAACATTTATTTTAGGGAGGAGATCAATCTAGGCCTAGGATCAGTGAAAAATTCCTCTTCTGTGAAAAGCCCTAATTTCCGGTAGTAGTGTTGGGTCCAAAACTAAAAAACCTTAGAATTGGATTCTGCTTCAACAAAAAGATGTGCCCTAGGGAGGAGAGTTATTCCAACCTTCTTTTGCTGGAAATTTGTGGAGAGAGATACACAAAGTAGGAAGCCCTAGTTACTGTAGTTGTACAATGTCTTCTTCTTAGGTTAGCTCTGATACCATGCTATTTTTTAATCATTCAAGCTTGAAATATGTTAGGATCTTTAACTGAGAGAACAACAAGTAAAACAATCAAACACAAGAGACAATGAACACAGTGTTTTTCCTCGAGGAAACCATAAATGGAGAAAACCCCACAACATCCTTAGAGATAGAATCAACACAAAAGGTAAAACCCCAAAACAGTAAGATGATCTCCCAAAAGCAGTAACCTCTTTGTTCCTTGCCCCAGTGTCTTTCTCTTCCTCAGCTATGTGCTACAACTTAGTGTGGATGAGTGTGTGATGAATAGAGAAGTCACCTCTCTATTTATAATAATTCCTGACATGACTAAAAACCTACTAGGGCCGACTTCACTTGGTGAGTCTAATAACCCTAGCGCCCCAGAACGACGAGGAACTTTAACCCTTAGACAATAGGAGGGTTACCCATAATAACTTGACATGACTTGTTTACATTATAGATCCTCCCAATCAAAACATCGGGGGCATGAAACGACACAAGAACATCCTAGAATAAACATCGGGTTACAATAGATAAGAAATACAAGTGAATACATTCTGAAGTTACAATTACATAAACATTTAATTGCCGATAGGGTTTTCCCACCGGTTGCACTGTAACCTCGTTGTTTGGTTTTATTGTTATCCAAAACCATGGTTTTCCCTGGTTAGGTTTTCCCGTAAAAGTATTGGTCTCCGCGATATGCACATTCACAGTTTTCTTTTGAGCCCACGGGATTGAGTCGTATGAATGCTCTACTTTTGTCTACACCACTCATTATCTAGTTATTCATGGCCGTCTGGGGGGGTTTATATTTTTGTATGCATTTACCCTATTTTCATGGGATGGTAGAGGTTTTCATTGTTTTGGTCTAGTTAGGGTTTTCCACGATGAGGAGCACAATACAGAGTCTAGTATTTTGGAGATTAGTAGTAGCGACAATGTCGTTCATGCTTTTCAAGTTAGTTTAGATGTGGTATGGATTAAGATGAAGAGTCTGGTCTATCGGGGTTGTGATTTTAGTTATGGACAATGGACTTAGAGGATTTCAAGACACAACCATAGGATTTTCTTTTGCCTTGTCATTTTTTCTTTTCATGCATTAATACTGTGTATAGTTCATTTTCATAATGCATATGGAAGAGGTAAATAGATTGATACAATTTTTTATTATTATTGTTTCACTTGGTAAAATCTAAATGGTCTAAGAACATGCTATGTTTATGACAGGGTGATTGCTGCAAAGGAGATATGTCTAAAAGACAAAAGAAGAAGGCTCCAGTTGTTGAAGGAGATCTAGCAATTAAAGGATCTAGAACAAATTTTAAAAGAATGTAGTGGAACATGTAGCTGTGAGTATTCATATGTTAGAAGATCAGCTGCGTCTGAGTCTAGAAAGGATAGAAAGGTTCACAAACCAGGCTACCAAATATGAGATAAATATCAGTTTTCTTGAACCTCTTGATTTTGAAAGCATAGCAACGGAGGCCCAGGCATGGAAAAAGTTCATCAACGACCAAGCGGGCCCCTCTTCATAAAGTATTTTAGAATATTTTTTTTTTAAATGTATTATATTGTAAAATTATGAGCACATACTACAAAAAAAAAATTGAAATTGAAAGGTCAAGGGACCCTAGAATTCATCAAGGGGCAGCCCAAAGGTTTTGTTTTTTTGTATAAATAAAGGAGAGTTTAGATGTAGAGGAGGGACTTCTTTCCTAGACCATTTGTGAGAGTATATTGTAAGAAGAACTACTTCCTTTTACAATAAAGAATTACAAGTTTATGCTGGAGAAAGTTTGGTGGAATGTTTCAATTGCTTTTCTATGGATCAGTTGAATGTGAACTATTTCGTTTATAGCTTATGTCCATTAATTGTGAGATCATTCTAACTCATTGAATCTCTGTTCATGTTATGAATGCACTCTAGTTTATTCTGTGAAATTTGCACTGTGAGTAATGAAGGTTGTCATAAACCATAAGCTATCTTGTTGTTCATATTTCTATTAATGTTCATGTGTTCTGAAATAAGTAACATCTATCTGTAATTTTTCTTAATGCATGCATAGAAATACATTACTCATTGATAACTGATAATTCTACTCCCTAGGGATAAGTTAGTTAGATAAAATTAGTTTCTTGTTGTTTGTGATTTAGATGCGAGAGAGTTAAGACAAGAGGTAAGAACCTACACATCACATTGTGACACTCTTTGTTATCTCTATCAATTTGCATTGTTAGATAGGCACTTGCACATCATAACTTAAACACAAAAAACTAAAAATATACACGGTGGACTTGGCCGTAACCGGTAAAACATTTTAATTTGTTACTTGACCTACGGTAGCCAGACCATAAACCAGATGGATTCTCCATACCAAACAGTACCGAGCTAGTTGGGAACGTTTATTGGGGAGAATCCCTAATGGTTGTTACCTGCGATTTTCCAGGCCTCAATAGAAGTAAAGGAAATATCATGGTATGAAAGTTTACCAACTGCTAGTTTGTATTCCTTGGAATATTTTCATTCAGCATTCTATGAAAATTATAAGGAAAGTTACCCATCTTTATCACTCTTTGAAAATTGCTTTCAAGTCAATTTTTAAAATTGGATGCAACACATGGAAGATGATTATGGTGATGAAGAATTAATGGATGAAGAAATTAAAGAGTTATATGAGTATTATTTTAAGCATCAAGAAGGAATGTTAGAGGGTAGTTGTCAAGATATTCAGGAAAATTTCCAACAAACAACAACTCTCCCTTTGGCTGAACATGAAATAGATCAACATCTTGATGTAGAAATTCATGTTACATGAGTTCGATGAATATATTCATATTTTGATCAAGATAAGGATGAGGATAGTTATTCAAATTTATTTTCACAACATTTATTTTCTGAAACTTTATTTCAAAATGAAGTGTGTCAAAATCATATTTTTGAAGGTGCATATATGCAAATTCAAAGGATTAAGTTAACATATGTTTTAGAGTTTCAAGAAAAAAATACACTGGTATAAGACACTTTTCAAACAAAGTCACAAGAAGGTATTAAGTATGCTGACAAGATACAATATCAATAAAATGATAATCATGAGTTGCAAGAAAATATTGAAAAGGAACTTGTGGAATTGCATCATTTTGAACATGAAGATGTTACTAATCAAAATACCTCTCTTGAGAAAATAAATTCAGAATTGTTTGATTGTAAAATGGATATTCTTCACATTCAAAAGGTGGTTGTTGCATTTGAAGTGTTTCAAGAATGTACAAATATTTTTCCTTCTATGAATGATAAGAAAGGAAAATAGGTGGCTTCTATTTTCTTAGAAAATGACATTGATTTTAATGAAATGGAACAACAATCAACATATAAAAATGAAGAAAGTGTAATTTTTTTTTAGATCATCAACAAGAAGTGATTCTTTGTGGTATTGAAGACCCTTTTCCAAGTATGTTGCAATCACTAGGGAAGCATAACTTTACACAATTCATGGACTGTGGGTATGAATTTTTGTTGTATGTTGAGTTGTGAGATGCTGAATTTTTATTTATATCTGGAGAAGCTGAATGTGAGCTTCAATCAAGTGGCCATTTGCTTGATTGGCTGCATTGGATCTTTGTTATCACATGATTTTGCATTTTTTTCAGTATGTTAGAGTACGAGTGTGTGCAATAATATTGAACATCAAGCATCTTTCTTAGTTTGGTTTGTAGTTTTAGTTTGATTTTAGTAGTGAGAAGTTTGGTTTTATTTTGAATTTCCAGCTTGTACAAAGGATGCAATAGTTTTGGTTTGGTTTTCTGTCACACACCTCTATAATTCACAAAAAAAAAAATTGCACATGTATTTAATCATACAATTTCTAACTTGCAATCTTATTCATGTGTTAAGTTAATGTTTCTTATGAGTTTTTGTTCTCAAATCACATACAATGCCATGTTTCTCTAGCTGCGGTAATGTTAAGGTCCAACCATTGTATTTCGCTACGGCTACAGGTGATGTTTTACAGTTTCCTTTCTTTTTTTAAATGTGCTTACTAGGGTTTTAATAGACCCAAGGGTTGGGAGACTATACCATAGTATTGATCCCACCCTTAATGTAGTAAGGTTTCAGTTAAAGGCTTATAGGACATGGGCCTTACCATAGCCTAAGATCATGGTATACAATGTAAAGGACTCGGTGCTAATGAGAGAAGGTATAAGGTTTCCAAAGTGTAATTGGGTATGGTCATGACCATAGCATATAATATAATCCCTTCGATGGTTTGCAATAAAATGGTGTCAATGTTATAATATAATATTCCAATGGTTATAATGCAATGGTTTATATTTTATGCGTATGTTTCTTGTCATAATTGAAAGGGATAGCAGTAATGATTTCATATTCTATTATTGTTCTGGACGAGGTTTAAAAGTGGTGTACTTTGAGTTGACTCACCTTAAAGTGTGTTCTAGATGCGAGTTGATAGCATAGCCAATCCTCCACACTGGCCTCGTGATTACATCTTGGTCGTCCACTTGTAAGGATTTATTGTTTAGTGTTTTTAGTGGAAGTTTATTGTGTCCTTCACTGTCTGAACCCTGCATTATTGTTTTTTGGTATGTAAGAGGGAAGAGCTGAGATCTTCTCTTGTTAATGGAAAAAGTACTAGTTTCATGGTGTAACCACTACTAATGTTTGTTGTCAAGAACTTGGTTTCTTTGTCGAGGTGTTTTGGTGCCTGCTCATGGAGTCCATGGACATTTGCAATCCGTTTATTCTCTCCTCCACCAGCTCCATTTCGTTGTTTCCTTAACCAGGTAAAAGAAATGGTTTTTACTTCTGAAAGTTGTAATTGAAGTTTCTTTCTTTTTAATGAATTATCTATAACTAAAATTGCATTGTTGGTTTGAGTAGGCAGAGGAGGGATAAGGTTCTTCTTAGAGGAATCAACCCCTGGCCTCTCTGCAACTTGCACCAGGTAAGGGTAAATGTGTAAATATTTACATTCAACTTGTTTTACAAGGTTAGATTACATGGTTTAACATCCATGAAACTCTTTGTTGCAGTTTTGAATGCTAGCGAGGAAGGTGATAGGGTCACCTCCTCCCAGGTCTACATCTTACAACACCTT
Organism: Pseudotsuga menziesii; assembly: GCA_001517045.1. Taxonomy (NCBI): domain Eukaryota; kingdom Viridiplantae; phylum Streptophyta; class Pinopsida; order Pinales; family Pinaceae; genus Pseudotsuga; species Pseudotsuga menziesii. The sequence continues at coordinate 239,260 of LPNX010986273.1, forward strand.
AGGTGAATTAAAAAACCCCTATCTCAATTTTATTTTCACTATTTGATTCAAGCAGTGCAACCACCATGGATTATATGAATATGGTTTGTTCTGGGTACTTAAGCCTGAGCTTATGGATCCAAGAGGAAAGGAACTCCAGCCCTTCACAATATAAGTTTTTTTGTTTTTGTTCACCACCCAATGGGGTTTATACTATGTTTACAGAGAGTTTTTACAACCTTATTTCCTTGTAAGGGTTTAAGTGTATTAAGTTTAAATATTTGGTGTTTGTGTGTTACTGTGGGTTCCATTGTGGATGGTCTTATCTCCACATTTTTTGGCTCAATTATTTGAAGTTTAAACTTGTTTTTAAAACCAAAGTGGAAGCCATCATAGATGTACTTATAGCCACACTCTGTACAATGTGATTTATGTATAAATAAATGGAAATGACCCTTAGGGTCTCTATTGCGAAAATATTCAGTGGTTATTCTTTTATTTATATGACGTCATCCTTCGATGGTATTATGGTTGTGCATATGTTTTGATGATATCATTTTATGATTTAAACCTTAATCTTTGTTCATAATGAATGTATGTAGAGATAGTAGTATTTATGTTAATACTAAGTCGTATGAGGGTTTTATTTGGTTTATACCACATTGGTTTAGATATTGTATGTGTACCTTGTGTTATCAATCCTTTTATAAAAATGGAAGCCATGACAATGGGCTTACGACCATAGTTAATTAACTTATTTAATGTTTATGCGACTCATTGAGTCTTGCAACTTATGTGTAGTAGTTTTTGATATGGAAATTGTAGTTTTAACAAATAATGTGTATGATTGTGATTTGGTTTGGATTTACTAAATATTTGCTTATTGTATTCTTCAATTCTTGATGTCCATCGTAGATGGGCTTACTACCGGTCCTTGGAAGAAACTATTGCATCTTTGATTTTTTTACCTGTAGATTTATATGATTTGCTTGAATATGGTTTTGACTATTAACATGAGATCTGTAAGGGATTAGTTGGATCATTTATATATTAGTTATGATTTTTCTGTAGGTGATTGTTTGTATAAGATCTGTATGGTATAAACATATAACTCTATGACTATAGATAAATTTGGTTCTAGGATTGGTAATTAGTTGGATTGTAAATTGTAGAGTTTGATGTTCTACTTGCCGTTTTTCCAATCAAGTACTGATTCTGGGCATGCTCCTTGCCATGTTTCCAACTGTAACCGCTTCCTGAATGGAGTGAACGTTAAATTTTTTCTTTATTATTGGGAAGGATTTAAAATAATGTGGATCGCCACATTCCCAACATTTTAAGGGTTCCCTCGATGCAGTCTTCTTGTTAAAAGTAGCTGGAGTTTCTCTTTCCTTTATTGCACAATTTTGTGGTTTATAATTTTTGTAGTTATTTCCTTGATACCATTTATAATTATTCTCTTTTTCTTTTGTGGAATTTATTATTTTTCTTTCTCGGATCAAAATTATCTCATATTTTAATCTTCCAAATCACTACACTTTCTCTTTTATTTTTATTTTGGTCATAACATAAATTGTCCTTCCTCATTGCTTCCTCCAGCGTCTTTGGATTGTCATACTCAATATATTATTTTAACATGATAGGAAAACAACTTAAAAAATGTGATATCTTAGGTTTTTCATCAATTTTATAAGGTATGTAACAAAGCATACTTAGAAATTTACTACAAATCTCTTTCAGTCATAGATCCTACTTTTAACTTGTAAAACTATTTATCCGTATCTTCGTAATGTTGTGTTGACAGGTATTTTCTTTTAAAAGGACTTTTTAAAAAATTTCCAGGTCACATATATTTCCTTTCTTCCCTTTACTTTCTTTATATCTTGCCACCATATATCTAATTTTCTAGTCATATTATATATGGCCATTTTAGCTTTCAGTTAGTTGGAGTAATTGTAGATTTAGAAGTATTTCTTCATTCTTGACAACAAGGATTCTGCTTCTTCTCCTTTTTAAATTTCACTCTTAAACATTGATGGTTTAATCTTTTTAAACTCCCCATATATTTCTTCATATGGGTTGTGTTTCTTTTTCCTTTTATTATCATCACTACTTTCACTCGAATCTTGTTGTTTTTCTAAGTGATGTTTGACTAATTCTTCATTGGAAGTTTCAGCATTATGACTGGAAAATTCTAGTTTCCTTCCCTTACATTTGTAAGGTGTAGTTTCAGGCATGATATGTTTAGATTCCTTGTCTTTTCTCTTTTTCATTGTTAGATATTTTAGCTAATAAAATAGTGTTTAGTTCCTCCTAAGATTTTAGGATTCATTTGTTATCCTCCTTAACTCTTTTTAGCTCTGATGTTAATTCCTTAATAGTTCTTTGCAGTTCAGATTTATTATCTTGACTTTCATTCAGGTTTACCCATATCTCCAAATCCCTTAAATTACCCTATTCATTATTATAGGATTTCTTAGGTGATACACTAATTTTGTAGGCATCCCTACTTCTACCATGTTTTTCCTGCAAAAACAAAGGTATCCTTCTATTCCTATTTTGTAATAGAATTAAACCAAAAATAAAGTAAAATTAGTTTTTTGGTTTCTTTAACAATTTTAGTGTTGAGTTGGTTCAGGCCTAGTGTTGTAACCATGATCTAATGCCATTTTGTCACACACCTCTAAAGTTCACAAATAAAAAAAATTGCACATGTATTTACTCGTACAATTTTTAACATGCATCCTTACTCATGTGTTAAGTTAATGATGCTTATGATTTATTGATCTCAATTCACTTGTAATGTTAGGTTTCTCCATCTGTGGTAATGGAAAGCTCCAACCGTTGTGTTTTGCTACACTTGCTGGTGATGTTTTACAGTTTTATTGATTTTGTTTTTAATATGTTTACTAGCGCTTTAATAGCCCCAAGTGTTGGGAGACTATACCATAGTCTTGATCCCACCTTAATGTAATAAGGTTTTAATTAAAGGTTTAGAGTCCTTGGGCCTTACCATAGCCTAATATCATGGTATACAATGGTATATAATATAACCCCTTCGATGGTTTACAATACAATGGTTTGAATGTTATAATATAATATTCCAATGGTTATAATGACATGGTTTATATGCTATGTGTATTATTCTAAGCATAGTTGAAAAAGATAGCAGCAATGATTTGATATGCTATTATTGTTTTGGACGATATTTAAAAGCGTTGTACTTTGAGTTGACTTGCCTTAAAGTGTGTCCTAGATGTGAGTTGATAGCGCAGTCAGGCCTCCACACTGGCCTCATGATTACATCATGTTTTTCCACTTGTAAGGATATGTTGTTAAGGTTTTTTCATGGAATTTTAATGTGTCCTTCATTGTCCAAACCCTACATTATTTTTGTTTGGTCTATAATAGGGATACAGTTGAGATCTTGTTTTGTTAATGGTGAAAGTACTGGTTTCATGGTGTAATCGCCGCTAGTGTTTGATGGAAGGTACTTGGTTTCTTTTCCGAGGTGTTTTGGTGTGTGCTCATGGAATCCATGTATGTTTGTATCTTCTTGCTTCGCTCATCCAATTGCTCCATTTCATTGTTTCCTTCACCAGGTAAAAGAAACGGTTTTTACTTATGCAAATTTTAATTGAAGTTTCTTTATTTTTAAAAAATTATCTGTAACTAAAATTGCATTGTTGGTTTCTATAGGAAGAGGGGGGATAAGAGTCTTCTTGAAGGATTAGTCTCCTTCCCTCTCTAGAACTCACACCACGTAAGGGTAAATGTGTAAATATTTACATTCAACTTCTTTTACAAGGTTAGATTACATGTTTTAACTTCCATGAAACTCTTTGTTGTAGGTTGGAATGTTGGCGAGGAAGTTGACAGGGTCACATCCTCCCAGGAATTCATCTTAGAACTGTTAAGATTTCATAGGATTAGCTAGATATCAATAGTTTTTAATTGAATTTAACATCAAAATCATATTCAAAGAGCTATGTAAGGAATCAGGGATTAAGAGGGAGTTGTCCACTCCTTATAATCCACAACAGAATGGGATTACGGAATAGAAGAATAGAACTATCATGGAAGCTGCAAGGGCTATGCTTCATGATCAAGATCTTCCTATGCATCGTTGGCCGGAAGCTTCCATAACAGTGGTGTATGTACAAAACCATACTCCACATAGAGTACTCGAGAAAAAGATTCTTGAAGAAGTCTTCTCCAACAAGAAACCAGAATTCAGCCATCTCAGAATATTCGGCTGTCCTGTGTACATACGCATTCCAAGAGAGAAGAGAACAAAATTAGATCCTTCATGAAAGAAGGGTATATTTGTGGGATACTGTGATAGCTCAAAGGCTTACCGAATCTATTTCCTAGGATACAAGAAGATTGACATCAGCAAGGATGTGACATTTGATGAATACACAGCTTACAACAAATCCAAAAAGAGACCTACTAAAGATCTTGAAGAAGCAAAAGCACCCAGAATTCATGATACAACCATGAAAAAATAAAATCAAGAATAAGATCGAGAATTTGAAGAACCACAAATACCTACAGATCCACCTCTGGAGAAGAATCCTCATAAGAGGAAACCTACTTGGGTATGTGAAATTATCCAAGGTGTGGAAAGATATGGGGCTTGAGAAGAGAATCACAGAGAAAGAAAGAGGACCAGATCCTGCTTCGGGTATGTATCTTTACTATGTGATTTCATTGATAAAGAACCTTCCAGTTATGAAGAAGAGGTAGAATAGAAAGAATGGAAGGATGCCATTATCAAAGAATATCAATCGATCATGAAGAATAATGTTTGTGATGTTGTCCCAAGACTAGAAGGGAAGTCAGTTGTGACTTCCAAATGGATCTACAAGATCAAGCATGCTGCAGATGGTAGCGTTGAAAAATATAAATAAAGATTTGTGCCTCAGGGTTTCTCTTAGAAATAAGGAATAGATTATGAAGAAACCTTTGCACCTATAACCAGATACACTTCCATCATATCAATACTAGCTCTAGCTGCAGTGATGAAATGGAGGATACACTAGATGGATGTCAAGACTGCCTTCTTGAATGGTGTAGTGGAAGAGGAAGTGTATGTAGAACAACCACTCGGTTTTGAGACACATGACAGGGAGTCTCATGTGTGCATATTGAAGAAAGCCCTGTATGGTTTGAAACATGAACCCATTACTTGGTATGGTAGAATTGACAGCTTTCTATCCAGTTTGGGCTTTACCAAGAGTAAAGCAAATTCCAACCTGTACTACAAGGTTGAAGATGGAAACCTAGTGATGCTCCTACAATATGTAGATGATCTATTTGTGATAGGCATGGATGGGTCTATTGCTGATACAAAGAGAAATCTTGCTGCTGAGTTCGAAATGAAGGACTTGGGTATGATGCATTATTTCCTAGGCATGGAGATGTGGCATAGTGCAGGTGGAATCTTCCTTGGACAAGGGAAGTATGTAGTAGAGATCTTGAAGAGGTTTTGGATGATGGACTGCAAAGCCATGGCCACACCTATGGCATCGAACCATAAGCTATTGAGTGATGCTTCATCAGAGTCACTTGATGCTATGATGTATCGTCAGATGATTGGGTCCTTGATGTACCTTATGAACACAAGACTAGACATTTGCTTTGTTGTAAACACCTTGATCCAATTCTTGACAGTTCCAAGAAATGTTCACTTGATTGTTGCAAAGCATATTCTAAGGTACCTGAGGGGTACAATTGATTATTGGCTGAAGTATGAGTCGAATCAGAAGATTAACCTGGAGGGTTATATTGATTCATATTGGGAAGGAAGTTGCATCAATAGGAAGAGCACTTCAGAATGTTGCTTCAGTATCAGATCAGGTGTGATCTCTTGGTTTAGCAAGAAGCAATCCTATGTGGCATTGAGTACAGCTGAAGCAGAGTATGTTGCAGCTTGTTTAGCTAGTTGTGAGGCAATATGGCTAAGGAAGCTACTGTCTAATTTATTTGATCTCTAGTTGGATGCTATTTGTATACATTGTGAGAACCAGAGTTTCATGAAGTTGTCAGAGAATCCAGTGTTCCATGACAAGTCGAAACATATCGAGATCAAGTATCACTATATCAGTGATATGGTACAGAGGGGAGCAGTGAAGCTCTAGTATGTTGTGATGGACGATCAGATAGCTGATGTGTTGATGAATCCATTGGCTAGGGTGAAGTTTGAGTACTTCAGGGAGAAGCTTGGTGTTCTCCAGATCGATGTTCCCTCCAAAGGGAAGTGATGAGTTCATGAGCCATTCTGACATAAGAGAGGATTAAGTTCCTTCCATGGTCATATGTAGGGCTGAGCCATTCTATCATGGTGAGAGGATTTGGTTCCTTACATGTTAGATATGAGTGCTAGGCCATTCTGATGTGACTATAGGATTGGTTCCTAAGTGATCAGATATGAGTGCTATTGCCATTTTGGGAATGGAGGTGACTGGTCAGTTACCAGGAAAACACAGTTTAGGACTGAGAATCCATTCTGATGTGAGAGAGGGATGTGTTCCCACTTGATCAGATGTAAGGGTTGAACCATTCTGTCATGGCTAAAGGATGAGGTTCCTCCCATGTCAGATGTGAGTGTTGACCATTCTGACGAGTATGTCAGATGTAAGGGCAACTGCCATTCTATGAATGGAGGCACCTGGTCAGTTACTAGGTAGCTTAGTCTGGGACTGGGGGCCATTCTAATGAGATGGTAGGATTAGCTCCTCCATGATTAGATGTGAGTGCATGCCCTTTTGATGTGGTGCTTTCGAGCATGGTCGGATATAAGTGCAGAGCCCTTTTGATGTGGTTCTTTCAAGCATGGTCGATTGTAACTACTGAGTCCTTTTGATGCAGTGATTTTGAGCATGGTCAACTATAAGTGCTGAGCCTTTCTGATGCAGTGTCCTCAGACATGGTCAGATGTAAGTGCAAATCCTTTTCGATGAGGTGTGCTTGCACATGGTCAGATATAAGTGTTGAGCCATTCTGGCATGATGTGTTTACACATGGTTAGATGTGAGTGCTGGGCCTTTCTGATAGGATGAGGTCAGATGTGAGTGCTGGGCATGCCTTTCTAATAGGATGAGGTAAGATTTAAGAGCTAGGCGGGCCATTCTGACTTAAGTGTCAGATATAAGTGCTTATCTTGACCTACATGAAGGGTAGGCCTACAGGATTGACTCTGTAGAACTTCCCGTGATGAGAAGAATCGAGATAGCACCATTATAAGATAACATGATGATCCAGACTTGATGATGATATAGATCAAGTGATCTAGATGTGATGATCCAGACTTGATGACGATCCAGATCAAGTAACAGTTGTGATGATGATATAGACTCGATGATGATCCAGATCAAGTGATGATCCAGATGTGATGATGATCCAAACTTGATGACGATCCAGATCGAGTGATGATATAGATATGATGATAATCCAACAATGATAAGCCAGTAGTCATGATGATGCAGATCCCATGATGAAGAAGACTTGAAGAAGAAGATGACTTGAAGACAAAGAAGACTCGAATACAAAGAAGACTTGAAGACGAAGAAGACTTGAATACTAAAAATACTTGAATATGAAGAGGATGAGATGATCTAGTTGATGCATAGAAGAAGACTAGTGCTGAAAATTGTGTCGAAAGAATACCTTCCTAGTTAAGAGGGAGTGTTGATGTATTTGTAAGTTCGGAATGTATTCATCTATGTATCTTATGTCTTGTAACCCTATGTTTATTCCGGGATGTATCTATTATGTAATTGAGTCATGTTGTCATTCCCTGATGTTTTGATTGGGAGGATATTCAATGTAAACAAGTCATGTCAAGTCATTGTGGGTAACCCTCCTATTGTCTAAGGGTTAAAGTCCCCGTAGTTCTGGGGCATTAGGGTTATTAGACTCACTTAGTGAAGTCAGCCCTAGTAGGGTTTTAGTCATGCCAAGAAGTAGTATAAATAGAGAGGTGAATTCTCTATTTAGCACACATCTCATACACACTCAAGTGTACCGCATAGTTGAGGAAGGAGAACACACTGGGGCTAGATAAGAAGAAGGTTACTACTGTCGGGAGATCACTTACTATTTTGGGTTTTTCTATTTTGGTGTAATTCTATCTCTAAGGAAGTTGTGGGGTTTTCTCCATTTATGGTTTCCTTGAGGAAAAACACTGTGTTCATTGTCACTTGTGTTTGATTGTTGTGCTTGTTATTCTCTTAGTTAAAGATCCTAATAATGCTAGCTTAATGTTGAAAAACTAACAGATAGCGGGGCTTCCAAACATATGATAGGATTCAAGGAATCCTTTGTGAGACTATCAGAACATGAATCACCTCACAAGGTGAAACTAGGAGATGACTACCAATATCCAATAAAAGGTAGTGGGGAATCCTCCTATAAGCTAGACTCTGGAAAGTCTATGACAATGAAGGAAGTATTGTTTGTAACAGGACTCAAGAAGAACCTCCTCTCCATATCTACATTAGATGCAAAAGGAATGAGATTTGCATTCATAGATGGTCAAGTCATCATGTGGCCAAAAGGAAAGACTAACGATGACGCGGTGGTGATTAGAGAACAAGAAGGAGGATTGTGCAAATTGAAGGGCGATCCCGAACAAACCTTGGCCCATGACACAGTAGAGCCAAATGAACTTTGGCATAGAAGGCTTGCACATGTGCATTACAGAGCACTACCTATTGCATGAAAAGCTATTGAATGTCTTCCAAAAATCCAAGCAAAACATGATGGGGTCTATAAAGGATGTGCAAAATGAAATAATACAAAGAAGACATTTCCAAGTAGTGAAAGCAAAGCAAAAGGAATCTTGGAAATCATCCACTCCAATGTATGCGGTCCTATGTCATCAAACTCACTAAGCAGGTATGCATATTATGTTTCTTTTATTGATGATTTTTCTAGGAAGACATGTGTTTACTTCATGAAGAACAAAGACGAAGTATTTAGCAAGTTCAAGGAATTGAAATCCTTGATCGAGAATCACACTGAAAATAATATCAAGATCTTTCGATTAGATAATGGCGAAGAATTCACTTCAAATGAATTCAAAGAGATATGCAAAGACTCAAGGATTCAGAGGGAGTTGTCCACTCCTTATAATCCACAAAAAAATGGGATTGTAGAAAGAAATAATAGAACTATCATGGAAGATCCAAGAGCAATGATTCATGAGCAAGATATTCCTATGCATCTTTGGTTGGAAGATGCCAAAACATCGGTTTATGTACATAACCGTACTCCACATAGAGTACTCGAGAACAAGACTCCTGAAGAAGTATTCTCTGGCGAGAAACCAAAAGCCAACCATCTCAGAATATTCGGTAGTCCAATGTACATACACCTTCCAAAAGAGAAGAGGACTAAATTAGATCCTGTAGGAAAGAAGGGTATATTTGTGTGACACTCTGAAAGCTCGAAGGTTTACAGAATATACTTCCCAGGATTCAAGGAGATTGATATCAGTAGGGATGTGAAATTTGATGAAGACACAACTTACAACAAATCCAGAAATAAACCTACAAAAGAATTTGAGGAAACAGAAGAACCCACAATTCATGATACAACCATGAATGAAGAAGCTCAAGAAGAAGAACGAGAATTTGAAGAACCACAAAGACCTGTAGATCCACCTTAGGAAAATAATCCTCACAAGAGGAAACCTTCTTGGGTACAAGAAATTATCGAAGGTGCGGAAAGATATGGGGCTCCAAAAGAGAATCACAGAGAAAGAAAAAGGACCACATCCTGCTCCGGGTATGTAGCATTACTATGTGATTTTATTGATAAAGAACCTTCCAGTTATGAAGAAGCGGCAAAACAAAAAGAATGGAAGGATGCTATGATCGAAGAGTACCAATCAATCATGAAAAATGATGTTTGGGATGTTGTCCCAAGACTATAAGGGAAGTCAATTCTAACTTCCAAATGGATCTACAAGATCAAGCATGCTGCAGACGGTAACATTGAAAAATATAAAGCAAGATTTGTTGCTTGGGGTTTCTCTCAGAAAGAAGGAATAGATTATGAAGAAACCTTTTCACCTGTAGCTAGATACACTTCCATGAGATCAGGACTTTCTTTGGCTGCAGTAATGAAATGGAAGATACACAAAATGGATATCAAGACTTCCTTCTTGAATGGTGTAGTGGAAGAGGAAGTGTATGTGTAACAGCCACTCGGTTTTGAGACACATGATAGGGAGTCTCATGTGTGCAGATTGAAGAAAGCCATGTGCAGTTTGAAACAGGAACCCAGGACATGGTATGACAGAATTGAGAGCTTTCTATCCAGTTTGGGATTTACCAAGAGTAAAGCAGATTCCATCCTTTACTACAAGGTTGAATATTGCAACCCAATGATGCTTCTACTGTATGTAGATGATCTGTTTGTGACAAGTATGGATGGGTTGATTGCTGATACAAAGGGAAAGCTTGGTTCTGAGTTTGAAATGAAGGACTTGGGTATGATGCATTATTTTCTAGGTATGGAGGTGTGGCAGAGTGCGGATGGAATCTTCCTTGGACAAGGGAATTATGCAATAGAGATCCTGAAGAGGTTTGGGATGATGGAATGAAAGACTACAACCACACCTATGGCATCGAACTGGAAGCTATTGAGCGATGATTCATCAGAGTCGATTGATGCTATGATGTATCATCAGATGATTGGGTCCTTGATTTACCTGAAGAACACAAGACCAGACATTTTCTTTGCTATGAAAACCTTGAGCTAGTTCTTCATAGATCTAAGAAATGTTCACTTGGTTGCTGCAAAGGATATTCTGAGGTACCTGAGGGGTACAATTGATTATGGGCTCAAGTACGATGTGAATCAAAAGATTAACCTAGAGGGTTATGTTGATTCAGAATGGGAAGGCAGTGCCATCGATAGGAAGAGAACTTTAGGGTATTGCTTTAGTATGGGATCAGATGTGATCTCTTGGTTTAGTAGGAAGCAATCCTGTGTGGCACTGAGTACAACTAAATGAGAGTATGTTGCAGCTTGTTTAGCTAGTTGTGAGGCAGTATGGCCGAGGAAGCTATTGTCTGATTTATTTGATCTCCAGTTGGATGCTACTTGTATATATTGTGACAACCAGAGTTGTGTGAAGTTGTCAGAGAATCCAGTGTTCCATGACAAGTCAAAGCATATCAAGATCAAGTATCACTATATTAGGGATATAGTGTAGAGGGGAGCAGTGAAGCTCTATTATGTTGCGATCGATGATCAGATAGCTGATGTGTTTTAAAATCCATTGGCCAGAGTGAAGTTTGAGTACTTCAGGGAGAAGCTTGGTGTTCTCCAGATTGAGGTCCCTTCCAAGGGGAACTGACGAGTTCGGAAGCCATTCTGACGATAAGGTCAGATATAATGGCTGAGCCATTCTATCATGATGAGAGGATTTGGTTCCTTCCATGTAAGAAATGAGTGATGAATTCCATTCTTGGAATGGAGGTACCTGGTCAGTTACTAGGAACACTCATTCTAGGACTAAGAGATCTATTTTGATGAGCAAGTTAGATATAAGGGCTGACCCATTCTATTATGGATAAAGGATTAGGTTCCTCCTATGTCAAATGTGAGTGCTGGCCATTCTGATGAGTAGGTCAGATGTAAGGGAAATTGCAACTCTCCGGGAGAGTGGAGGCACCTGGTCAGTTACCAGGTAGCTCAGTACAGGACTGGGGGCCATTCTGATGTGATTGTAGGATTGGTTTCTACAAGATCATATGTGAGTGCATGCCCTCTTGGCAAGTAGGTCAGATGTAAGTGTTGGGCCATTCTGGCGAGTAGTTCAGATGTAAGAGCAACTGCCATTCTCCAGGAGAATGGAGGCACGTAGTCAGTTACCAGGTAGCTTAGTCTGGGATTGGGGGCCATTTTGATGTGACTGTAGGATTGGTTCCTACGAGATCAGATGTCAGTGCATGCCTTTATGAATAGTAGGTCAGATGTAAGTGTTGAGCCTTTTCACAGATGATAGTAGTTGTGTCCTATCATGCTGGTGAATGTGAGTGCTGGGCCTTTCTGATGTGATTCTAGGCTCCTACATGATCAGATGTGAGTACTGGGCATGCCTTTCTGACGAGTAGGTTAGATGTAAGTGTTGGGTGGGCCATTTTGGAGAGTGGGTCAGATATAAGCATTGAAGAAGACCTACATGGGGGCTAGGCCTACAAACAACATGAAAGAAGGCTAGCTCTGTAGAACTTCCTATGATGAGAAGAATCATGAGATAGCACATATGATGATGACCTGAGATGATCCAGATCGAGCTATGATTCAGATCCAGTTATGATGTCTCCAAGATGGTCCAGGTCGAGTGATGATCCAGATCCAGCAGTGATGATCCAGATCCACCAATGATGATCTAGATCGAGTGATGATCTAGATCTAGTGATGATCTAGATCTAGTGGTGACCTAGATCAAGTGATGATCTAGATCCAGTGATGATGATCTAGATCAAGTGATGATCCAAATCTAGAAATGAAGATGACATGAAGATGAAGATGAATTGAAGACAAAGATGACTTGAAGATGCAGAGATGAGAAGATCCAAAGAAGAAGACTAGCGATGAAAATTGTGTCGAGAGAATACCTTCCTAGTTAATAGGGAGTGTTGATGTAATTGTAACTTTAGAATGTATTCACTTGTATTTCTTATCTATTGTAACCCGATGTTTATTCCGGGATGTTCTTGTGTCATGTCATGCCCCCAATGTTTCGATCGGGAGGATCTATAATGTAAACAAGTCATGTCAAGTTATTGTGGTTAATCCTCCTATTGTCTAAGGGTTAAAGTCCCCGTAGTTCTAGGGCACTAGGGTTATTAGACTCACCTAGTGATTTCAACCCTAGTAGGGTCTTAGTCATGTTGGGAATTCCTATAAATAGAGATGTGACTTCTCTATTTATCACACACTCATCCACACTCAGTTGTAGTGCATAGCTGAGGAAGAGAAAGACACTAGGGCAAGGTAGAAAGAGGTTACTGCTGTCGAGAGATCATATTAATATTTTGGGGTTTTACCTTTTGTGTTGATTCTATCTTTGAGGAAGTTACGGGGTTTTATTCATTTATGGTTTCCCCAAGTAAAAACACTGTGTTCATTGTCTCTTGTGTTTGATTGTTATACTTGTTGTTCTCTCAGTTAAATATCCTAACAAAATGCTAGATTGAATGATTAAAAAATAACATTAAAAACACTAAATGCTAGGAGGGTAGTTCAATTGACAGCTGCGATGGTGGATTCACAAACAACTATGGATCCACGAGAAACATAAAACCCATAGGAGATCGAAAGCTCTAAAGGCTAAAATATGGAACTCCAAATCTTAACATTTCTACAGTGTCGACGATGCCAAGCACTATCAGCAGTTGAAAATTCTAATTGTCGAAAGGATAGTTTGATCGACAGCTGCAATGACGGACTAAAAAAAAACTATGGTTTCGTGACAAAATTTTAAGTCCGTCGAATACCAGAACTCTTAACAACTAACTCCCACAATGCAGTATCGATGAGATATAAAAGAATCATTCGAATCACTCTAAATTAAAAGCTATCAAAGCTCAGAATTCTAAGTTATTGGCGATCAGAGAGACTAACCTTCAGACTACTCATCAACTTCCCTCTGAAACGTTGCTGACATAGAGGACAAGTCCTCCGATCCAGTATTGAGAGTCGTTCCGATTGCGATAAAAACAAGGTTGTTGATAGTCAAAAATGGTTTAAACAATAAAACAAAAAGGGAGATAAAACACACATTGACAAGAAACAGGACTGTCCATCAGGACGTTCACTGTTTACCTTCCGAAACGTTGATAGCATAGAGGACTAATTCCCTAGCTCATTATTCAATAGACTCCCGACAACGATAAAAAAATAATCGAAAAATAAGAATGTTAAGTGCTCAAATAAATAGAAAGACTCTTCGGCTGGGCAACGCCAATACTAGCTCATTTAACTTTCGAAACAGTGGAAAAAACAGTCAACCAATCCTCTAACTTCCCAAAGATCATTTTTTTTAAAGTAGAGGAAAGACAGATTTTAGGAAACCGAACAATCCCAGGCTAGATAAAATCGAAAGGAGGGTCCAATTTTTTTTTTAAATTTTGGGAAAAGGTTGCATTGCAACAATTGGAAACTACCTGGTGAACATAGATCTATGGACAATTTCTTCTTTGCTCAACAAACTTTTTTTTACAATAAATACCAACATGCTGAATTCTTCTAGATGTATGGATTTCTCAAATGGCAGATGTATGTACTTTAATCATCGATGACAGTCCAATTTAGGGAAAATGGGAATTAAGATTTCAAAGTCTAGATAACTCTTTTGAGACCAGGAATATGAATTTCATTTTTTACCTCTGTCTTTGGGCAGCTACCCGCTTAGACACCACAGGATTGTAACATATGGTAAATAGAAATATTCGTTTGTTCCTCATTCCCATGCCATGTTGCACTTTTGTGCTTTTGGAATTTTGTCCTCTTTTGAGTCCTTCTTTATGCCTTCTTTCTGAAATTTTTAATTTAGGCTCTTTTATCCATAGTGTCCTTTTGTGTGAGAGATGTATTTAATTTTCAGCTCACAAAAGGAGAAAAACTTTGGCAATCTTGTACTCATATGGTTTAGTACTTTGTCTTGATACATATTGCTTTCTTAGGATATTTCAACTCTTATTTTCCTTTTGGATTTCAATTTCTAGCATGAGATCATTTAAATATAATATACTATTTACCCTGCTTCCTCTCCATGGGTATTTTCATGTCACCCCCTAAGACATTTTTAATGTGAGATGGATGGAGCCTTGAAATAGTATTCCAAACCTTTTGATCCTGATTTATTTTACAAGGATTAAGTAGGACTTCAATGTGTTCATAGCCATTTAGGAAAACTACTAAACTAGAAGAATTTCTTTCAAATAAAATAATAGTACCCAGTCTTGTAATCAAATATTTTAGTTAATCCATAATTCTGATGAACTCCATGCAACCAAAGTTGTGCTTCTTTATTACAATCAATCAAACCTTAACTAAAACAAACAAAAATAAAACAAATAAAAAATAAAAAGAAAACAATTAGTTTATTTATGTACAAGATAACCAAGAAACAAAAATCAAGAAAAATAAGGTTTGAGAACTAAACCATTAACTAGTATGTTCTCTTCCCACCCCTGTGAGTCTTGCAACTTGTAAGTTGAGGGGAGAATATTTGTTGCAATTTTAAAAGGGCCTACCCATAACTGTTGAAACTTAGTGTTCTTTTCCTTTTCATCATGTGGATGATCCCACTTAAGAACTAGGTGTCCTACTTCGAATTCTTTGTTCCCATCTTTATGCTTATCAAACCAACATTTCACTACTTCCTGATGATGCTTAAATAATTCTTTGGCTTTGGACCTAGATTCTTTCGCCTTCAAAATATTATAGATTCTGATCTACAGGATTTCATTATTGGTACCTCTAGATTCCTGAGCTATTATGGAAGATGGTAACAGAATGTTGGGAGGAAGAATAGCTTCTTCCGTAAACAAGGGTGTATGGTGACACACCTAAGGAACTATTGGGCATGACTCTATCAACCCAAAGAGCATTAGGTAACGCTAAATGCCAACTTCTCTGATTTTATATTAAAGTTTTCTTTAAAATCCTAATCAAATTTCTATTTGTAGATTCTGCCAAACTATTTCCTTATGGGTAATAGTTTGCAGAATAATGCAACTTGATTCCTATTTCATTAGCAAATGTAGTTAATCTAATAGAAGAAAAGTAAGTAGCATTATAAAAAACTAGGGAAATTGGAACCCCAAACCTGGTCATAATGTGATCTTGTAAGAAATCCATGACTACATCTTCATTTACTTTGCATAACAGAATGGACTCGACCCATCTGGTCGAGTAGTCAGTTGCCGTCAAAATGTACTTGTGCTGCAAGGAAGAATTTGGTTTTATTTCTCCAACGATATCAACTCCCCATTGTTCGAATGGTTCTGTAATCGCCACTGGTTTTAATGGCCCTGGTGCTTTAGCTTATCTTCTAGCACCTCTTTGACAAGCATCACACTTTCTGACATGAGCATGAGCATCCTTAAACAGTGTAGTCCAGTAATATCCGGCTCTGAGAATATTATCGGCTGTTGTATCTCTGAAAAAATGACCTCCAACAGGCCCATTATGTAATTCTGTTATGACCTTCTTTGGATCTTTTTGTTCTAAGCACCTGAGAAAAACTCCATCATAATTCTTTCTGAATAATACTCCATCAATTATCTGATATGAAGATGATTTAAGACGTAATGCTCTTCATTGTTTGCAATTCCAATGTTTTGGAAAATATCCTTCTTGAAGGTAATGAACTAGGTCCCAGTAACATGAATCTCGAGTTGTGAATAGAGGACATACATCCACCATATGTAACTCACCTTCATTATTCCATCTGTTTTCTTGATTGTTTTTACCTTTCGCAATTAGTTTACACAATCCTTGTCCTCTTACTATGGATGATGGTTTGAACTCAAGATCATATTCTTATAAGGAAGATACATAGTTGCCTCTTCTTTCTCCTAATTCTTTTTGTACAAAAAGAGATATTACAGCTGGGTGTGGAACTATTACCTTAGTACGGTTCTTAAGTATATATGGCTTGAATTGCTTTAGCACTTTAAAAAATGCATAAGCTTGTTTATCAACTACTAGATGATTTGATTCAGCTCCCTGCAGACCAGTGCTCATAAATGATATGGGGTACTCATCTCCCCCATCTTCCTTCTGTGTAAGCACCACTATGAATGAATCATCGGATGCAAAAGGGTACAGACTAAAATATTTTTCAAAATTCAGACTTTTGAGTGATGGTGCATGAGAAATAGATGTTTTTATCTTACTGAATGTGTTCTTTTCCACATCATTCCATTTAAATTGTACACTTATTTTAACCATCTGTTGCAAATGTTTAACCATTTGAGCAAAATCTGGTACAAACCTTCACACAAAATTAATTGTCCCGATGAATGATTGCATACCCTTTTTGTTATGGGGTAAAGGGATATTTTCTATGGCTTTAATCCTTTCTGGGTCTATGGAGATCCCTTTCTTAGAAATAACATGACCCAGTAGCTTTCCTTCTATGACCGCAAACACGCATTTCTTAAGATTCAGTGAAATACCATATTTTCGACAAGGCTCGAAAATTTGTTTCAGATGGAATGTATGTTCCTCTCTATTTTTTGAAAATATTGTGACATCGTCAAGATATACCACAACACTATGGCCAATCAGACCATGAAAATCTATATCCATGGCCCTCTATAAAGTAGCTCCAGCATTAATGAGTCCAAAGGGCATTCTCCTGTAAGCAAAAGTTCCCCGCTTGGTTATGAACGTGGTTTTAAGACTATCCTCTTTAGCTACTAATAGTTTATTATAGCCAGAGAATCCATCTAATAATGAAAACAATTCAGAACCTGAAACCATCTGCAGTATTTTCTCCACGGGTGGCACTGGATAGTTATCTTTATATGACGCACGATTGAGGTTTCTGAAATCTATACAGAGCCTGATTTCTCCTGACTTTTTCCTTACTGGCACCAAATTAGAAACCCAATCTGAATGTATGACTTTGAATATGATTTTACCATCCAACAATTTTTTTACTTCACTTTGATTTAAAGGTTCCAGCTTCGGATGCATCTTCCTCAAAGGCTGCTGGTAAGGCTTGACTCCAGCTTTAATCGGGATGAAATGTTGTATAATATTTGTGACATAAGTTTTAAGCTCTTCATATGTCTAGAAAAACACATCTTTGTACTGTATGAACAGACTAATGAACTTACTTCTTTCACCCAGAGAACACCACTTTCCCAAATTTACATATCTTGGTTCAGCTTCAGTCCCAAAATTTATTAGCTCAAATTACAAGGATGAGCTATGAGTGTTGACATTCGCTAGCTTTCTGAATTTGTTGTTTAAGTCAAACATTCATTCCAAGGTCCTGGCACCCTTAGGAATAAAATTCCCAAATTTTAATTCTGCTTGATGTTCTTCATCATCTGTTATTGCTCCTTTAAAAGTCTCATCATTCATCAAGCATTCCAAAATTTGTTGATCATCGTCAAAATCCTATAGATTTGTGATCATATTCGAAATAGAAGGCCTGCAAAGTAATTCAATAGAGCATCTATTATTAGAAGGTACTAGCCTTACAGCTAAGGTAGCTAGTAAATTAGCTGCTACATTCTTTAATCTAGGGATGGACACAATATTGAATGCATGAAAATTTATAAGAAAATCCCAAACTTCATTTTGATAGGCTTTTAAATGTGGTGAAATACAGTGTATCTTATTTCAAATTTGCTTAACAACAATTTCAGAGTCTCCATATACTTTGATATTTTTCACTTTCAGTTTTGTTTCCTTTTTAAGTCCCTGAACTAGTGCTTCATACTCGACTGTATTATTTGTACATTTGAATTCTAATCTACAAGAAAGAAAATGTTTATTTTTTCTTGGATCAATCAGGACACAGCTATCTCTTGATCCTTCCAGTGTTTTAGATCCATCAAAATAAAGGTCCTAAAAACTATCTACTTCTATTGAACTTGAATTAAAAACTACATCTGAAACTAAATCTACTATTTTACAGTCAATCTCATCAGCCCGTGAAAATCGAAGGAGATCGGGTTGAGTGATAGGTGTACTACTAGATTCTTCAGCTTGGTAATTTCTTGGTTCCAATTCAATGAAGTAATTTCCCAACAATAAGTTTATTGGCTAAATATTTCCCTCTAACTGAGTAACATTGTATTTCATTTGAGTCTCTCTTAAGACTTTTATCTGATTGGGACTTTCCTTATGAGGCAACCATAAATGTGACCAATCTAATGTGAAGTATCCATCTAGCCTTGCTGACCAGTATCAACTCAAAACCAGTCCATAAGCATCTAGTATGTCTGCTACTACAATGTCGATGTACTGATATACCTTTTCATCTACAGATAAGTGAATAATAACATCTTCCATTTCCCCTATTACTTTCACAGTTGTCTTGTCTAACTGAAGAACTTGCCAAGTAGATGGTTTAGGTTGTTTATTGATTTTCTTGCAGACTAAAAGTGGCATAACATTGACTAATGCTCCTGAGTCTACTAAACAGCTGTGCACATTATAGTTGAAAATCTCAAAATTTAGGAGAAATGCTAGGGTTTTATACTTAGACTTACCTTCCACACTTGCTTCACCAATTTCTTCTTCAGGTTGGTTTTCAGTGGGAAGCTCTTCTTTTGCTACCTCAAGTGCTTTTAACAATTTCTCTTTCTATTGAGGTACATTAAACATTTCAAACAATGAGATATTTGCCTTATATTTTTTAATGTATTCCACAATATCATACCCCATCTCAGGTTCTTTGAGATTCTTCTTGACATTATCAATCTTATCTTCAATAGGCTTCATAGGCTTCATAGGTATGTTAATTTTCTTTGGATCTTGACTTGAAATGGTAAATTTAGTTATTTTAATAGTTATAGTGTTCTTTTGTATCTTCTTCATATTTTCTTGAAGTTTCTTCATCTTAGGAAGTATTGACTTGTCTTCTTTTAACAAACTCTGACTTCTTGTTGTCACATTGGTTTCTGATGTTTCCTCTTGTTTCAGAGAATCTTCTTCTTTTGTATCAAACATTGAGACACAGTCCCATAAAACCAAAGTATCTTCCTCTTGTTTTTTTGGAGATTGATTATCTTTTTCTTCCTCTTTATCAGTTTATGTCAGTTTGGAATCCAATAATTGATTCATTACCGGTGTCATAGAATTTATCCATTGGGGGCAATTCTTCTTAGAATAAGGCTATTGATGAAAAGTACAAAAATTATCCATTCCCACATCAGTTAAATTCATTGATGCAAAACTATGTGGAGGAGGCTTAGGTTGACTATTGTCTTCCCTTTTCTCATAATAAGGCTTATATGATTTGTGAGCCTCTTTTTACTTCTCTAAATCTATCACTTTGTTGGATAAATTTTGCATCATCTTCAACATCCCTCCAAAATCCTGTGACCACTCATCCTTAGGCTTAGTCAATAATAAAGGTTTCTTACTTTCAAAAATATTTTCTTCCAACTGCTCAGGATAATTTTCTATGCTTTCCATCTCAACCTTCACTTTCTAAGCTTCTTCATAAGTTTCTGCTAATGTAGGTCTCACTGATCTTCTTAGAAAACATGGCTAGATCAGGCCCAAGGGATGAGGTATAGTATTCTATCAGAGCATTTTCAGATGGCTTATTTACTGTAGTAAAATTGTTTAGGTAAGCAACAATTCTTTGAGTGAAATCATGTACTTTTTCTTTTCTTCCTTTCTTTAGAGAACATAACCCATTCATTAAGGCTGCATGAGTTTTATGAACTGCATCTTTACTTCTAAACATTCTCTCAAATGTGTTCCAATCCATGATTGAATTTGCAGGCAGTGCAAAATACCATGAGATTTCTTTTCCTTTCAAAGTGTGGGGAAACAATCTACACACTAAATCTTGATGCTCCCCAGCTCATAATCCTTCTACAGCCAAATCAAAACTCTATAAATGATCATCTACCAAAACTCCTTCACTTGGTTCAAACTTAGGTAACATCTTGTCAAAAGCTTGAGGCAAATCATGCAAGGGAGGTGTCAAATTTAAAGGTGACCTAGCTCTCCAAGAAGGTGGTGAAGGTGGTTGGTTTTCATTTACATTAGCCATGATTCTGACTAGAGAATGAGGTTGTGATTGAACAGGGGTCCGAAAAGGTGAATAGTAAGGTGAATCTGGATCCAATTGATTCAAAGGTTGGTCAACTTCTTGTCAGGATGTTTCTACTAGTTCTTCAAGATCTTCTACCAACACCGAGTCTTCTAATTGAGGGTGATATTTCTTTTGACACTCTCTTCTAGGTAATATAGAAATGATAGGTAATCCTCCAATCTTTTTTCACATATTCCCTAGTGATTCTTCTTAAATCATCAACCACTTTGTTATCGACAGGATACAGATACCCTTTCTCTTTATCTTCGGGAGTGGATTTGTGAAACAAACTACTTTCAGAACTGTCACTGATGGAGTGATTTTGAGGAAGTGAGCTTCCTCGGCCATCCATGCGCTGGTGGCCCTCCTTCTAGTGCCAAAAACTGTTGAGGCCTGGAAAATCATAGGTAGCAACAGTTAGGGATTCTCCCCAATAAACGTTCCCAACTAGCCCATTACTATTTGGTATGGGGAATTCATCTGGTTTACGGTCTGACTACCATAAGTCAAGTAACTAATTAAAATGTTTTACCAGTTACGGCCTGGTCCACTGTGTATATTTTTAGTTTTTTGTGTTTAAGTTATGATGTGCAAGTGCCTATCTAAAAATGCAAATTGATAGAGATAACGAGGAGTTTCACAATGTGATGCATAGGTTCTTACCTCTCATCTTAAATCTCTTGCATCTAAATCACAAACAACAAGAAACTAATTTTAGCTAACTAACCTATCCCTAGGGAGTATAATTATCATTTTTCAATGAGTAATGTATTTCTATGCATGCATTAAGAAAAATTATAGATAGTTGTTACTTATTTCAGAACACGTGAACATTAATAGAAATATGGAGAATAAGCTAGCTTATTGTTTCTGACAACCTTCATTACTCACAGTGGAAATTTCATAGAATACACTAGAGTGCATTCACAACATGAACATAGATTCAATGAGTTAGAATGATCTCACAGTTAATGGACATAAGCTGAAAACGAAATAGTGCACATGCAACTGATCCATAGCAAAGCATTTGAAACATTCCACCAAACTTTCTCCAGTAGAAACTTGTAATTATTTATTGTAAAAGGAAGTAGTTCTTCATAAAATATACTCTCACAAATGGTCTAGGAAATAAGTCCCTCCTCTACATCTAAACTCTCCTTTATTTAACAAAAAAGAAAAACCTTTGGGCTGCCCCTTGATGACTTTTGGGCTCTGTTGACCTTTCAGTTCCAAAATTTGTCTTGTAGTATGTGCTCATAAATTTAAAATATAATACATTTTAAAACAAAAAATATTCTAAAATACTTTATGAAGAGGGGCCCGCTTGGTCGTTAATGAAATTTTTCCATGCCTGGGCCTCCGCTGCTATGCTTTCAAAATCAGGAGGTTCAAGAAAAATGATATTTATCTCATATTTGGCAGCCTGGTTCCTGAACCTTTCTATCCTTTCTGGACTTAGACGCAGCTGATCTTCTAACAGATGAATACTCACAGCTACATGTGCCACTGCATTATTTTAAAATTCATTCATCTAAATCCTTTAACTGTTGGATCTCCTTCAACAACTGGAGCCTTCTTCTTTTGTCTTTTAGACATATCTCCTTTGCAGGAATCACCCTATCATAAACATAGCATGTTCTTATACCATTTATCTTTTACCAAGTGAAACAATAATAACAAAAACTGTATCAATCTATTTACCTCTTCCATATGCATTCTAAAAATGAACTATACACAGTATTAATGCATGAAAAGAAAAAATGACAAGGAAAAAGAAAATCCCATGGTTATGTCTTGAAATCCTCTAAGTCCACTATCCATAACTAAAATCACAACCCTGATAGAGCAGAGTCTTCACCTTAGTATAGACCTCATCTGAACTAACTCGAAAAGCATGAACCACATTGTCACTACTACTAATCTCCAAAACACTAGGCTCTGTACTATGCTCCTCATCATGGAAAACCCTAACTAGACCAAAACAATGAAAACCTCCACTGTCCCATGAAAATAGGGTAAACGCATACAAAAATATAAACCCCCCCCAGATGACCATGAATAACCAGAGAATGGGTGGTGTAGACAGGAGTAAAGCATTCATAAAGTACAATCCCGTGGGCTCAAAAGAAAACTGTGAATGTGCATATCGCAGAGACAAATACTTTTATGGGAAAACCTAACCGGGGAAAACCATGGTTTTCGGCTAACAATAAAACCAAACAATGAGGTCGTAGTGCATTCGGAGGGAAATACCTATCGGTAATTTAAAACACTAAATGCGAGGAGGGTAGTTCAATTGATAGCTGCAATAGTAGACTCACAAACAACTATGGATCTATGACAGCATAAAACCCATTAGAGATCGAAAGATCTAAAGGATAAAAGATGGAACTCGAAATCTTAACATTTCTGCAGTGTCGGCGATGCCAAGCACTATCGGTAGTTGAAAATTCTAATCGTCGAAAGGATAGTTTAATCGATAGGCACAACTGTGGACTCACAAACAATTATGGTTCTGCGACAAAATCTTAAGTCCACCAAAGATTGGAACTCTTAACAACTAACTCCCACAACACAGTATCGGCAAGATATAAAAGAATCATTCGACTCACTTTGAATTAAAAGGTATTGGAGCTCAGACTTCTAAGTTATCGGCAATTGGAGAGACCAACCTTTGGAATACTCATCAACTTCCCTCTGAATCTTCATCGCCGTAGAGGACAAGTCATCCGATCCAATATTGAAACTCGTTCTGATTGCGATAAAAACAAGGTCGCTGACAGTCAAAAACGGTTTAAACAATAAAAAAAGGGAGATAAAACACACATTGGTGAGAAACATGACTTTTCATTGGGACGTTCATTGTTTTCCTTCCGAAACATCGATAGCATAGAGGACTAATTCCCCGGCTCATTATTCAACAAACTCCCAATAGTGATAAAAAAATCATCAAAAAATCAGAATGTTAAGTGCTCAAATAAAATGAAAGACTCTTCGGCTGGGAAATGACAATACTAACTCAATTAACTTCCAAAACAACAAAAAAAATAGTCAACCAATCCTCTGACTTCCCAAAGATCAATTTTTTTAAAAGTAGAGGAAAGACAGATTTCAGGAAACCGAACAATCGTAGGCTAGATAAATTCAAAAGTAGGGTCCAAAAGTTTTTGAAAAATTTGGGAAAAGGTTGCACTGCAACACCTTTCAACATGGCCATGAACATATTCATCAAGCAATATTCATGTCATTCAATATTTAGCTTATGTGAATGCATATGAAACTTAATCAAATGTAAAGCAACATCATCTCCTTTCTCATATTTAAATAAGGGCAAACATGTTTTCCAATCTATACAAGGAATTCGATTTGGAAAACCTGGAATATGAGCATGATTCATAGGAGCATACCTTGTAGATTGTGAATCCATATTGAGACAGTGGAGTCATCAATGGAACTTTGATTTCTCAATCTTTCTAATAGTGAAGTCGCCTGGTGCATGATGTACAACCTTCTTTGTATATGGCTATTGTTCACCTTTAGAAATTAGATCTAGTCTTTGTCATTCTTTCCTAGGGAAAAATGAACTTTCACTCCTCAAAAATGGCGCCAAGATGTTATCACTCGGAATTTACCCTTGGTTGTAAGAGGATAATCCCAAGGTAACCACAAAACCAATCTTTAGGAGGAAAGTTGGCTTCTTTCCTACCAGAGAGGGGTCTTTCAATATATAAACACAAAGGCCAGATATATTTAAAAAGAAACGAATTTTAATGGGAATAATGGCTGAAACAGGTGGTCATTGGGCATGTTGTCAAATGTGAAAAATAATTAAAGGAAGTGCTTTTCAATGGAGTTCTTAACAGAGGTAAGGTAGTCACTCTTTTACAGTCAAAATGTTGGTTTTCTAGTGATGAGAAAGAATAAGAAACAATCCAATAATATGGGAATCTAAAGATGAATCCAATATCAAATTTAGTGGAAAAACTTGTGAATGCTTGAAATCAAAGAATTAGAGCATAAACCTATGAACTATGATCCAATATCCACTTATTCAAGCATGAAAAGATAACAAAATGGAAATATACACAGAAACACATTCGTATGGAGGAAATAAGGTACATACTGTAAAATAAATAAAACAAGAATCTATGATATAAAACTTGCTTGGATTTGAAATTTTTATTGATATTGAAGCTCTCTTACAAATATTAGTTCTTGCTCACGAGTTCCAACCCTCATTACATTACAAATTCCTATTTCTATACCTCAACTCTCCTTGAGATACTAACTACCTACATGCTAAAAATAGGAATATGTAACTGCCTTATTACATTTGTCAATTAACCTTAACAAACTATTGCTATCTTCTAGGTCACCAATCTAATATATATACCAAAAATATAATTAAGTTGTAATAAATCTAGAAGGGATGCCAAGTGATTCGAGTTATTGATTGTTCCCTACTAATTGTTCTCTTGAAATCCTGAAAATGATCCAAAAATATTGCTTTAGATGGTATTCTATCATTCTAGTTGTTATTTTGAATCCATCAAGGTGATTTTGTGCCATGAATAGAGATATGATTGCTACATATGTTCTGAACTTATGACTCATCGCACGTTGGAGATGCTAGAATCAAAGTTGTTTTCTTAAAATATGGCAATGAATCTTGATATTTTATGATTCCGACACCCATGCTCAAGGATTGATGATTCACTACCCTATTTTAGTACAAAACTTGCTTAGATTCTAACTATGGAAAAACCTCATCAAACTCTTTAAAACTTGTCCACATTTTGGTTTTATAAATTTCATAAATGAAATTCCAAAACAAATTCCAAAACCATCTACTTTAGAAATCCATGCCTTGTTTTGTTTCCATTTTTTTGCATCTTGAATCTAATTTTTTATGGATTTCATAAAATGAAATTCTAAATTAATTTACCTGAAATAATGAAAATTCATAACAAAAATTTCATTTGTCTATAGAATCCACCCACTGGTTCTGAATACCATGTCTCATTTTTCCTTGATCTTGAACTTTGAATTTAATGGTTTATGAATTTCATAAAATGAAATTCAATAAACAAATTCTCTAGAACTATCCACTAGTTCGAATACCATGTCTTGTTTTGGATTTGGAACAAGTACATTCGGGAGGGAAATTTTATAACATAAGGTTTGGGATATTACACAAATTTCATGGAAATAATATTTTATATAATACACTTTATTTCGGGAGGGAAAGTTTATAACATAAGGTTTGGGATATTAGCCAAATTTCATGGAAATAAGAGTTTATATAATACATTTTATTTCGCTTTCGAAACTTAATATAATTTTTTTGGATATTTGCGAAACCATATCAATTTGGATTTAAATTTTAGTATAAGCTTATACAATATTTACATTAATAATAAGCTTTTTTTATATTTTTAATAAATACTTGGGTAACTTTGGAGGTTCCTCTATCATTTTGTCTCTTGGCCAAATTTAGGATCTTTACCAATTCATTAATCTTCTAAGCTAAATATAGAAAACTTGTCCATTATCTCTTGGTCATAGCTTTAGGTCCAATTATAAACCTTGATCCTTTACTCTCTGTTACTTACCCATCCTTCATTTTAGTGTGCAGCTTCTTCCGACGGATCATTGATAGTCATGTATTTTCCTCACCTCTCATTCTCACCATCGATCAAAACTAAACTTTAATCTTTCCATTGATCCTCAATTTATCACTAACTTCCCAAGTTCTCTCAGAAGATCCCATATCCACCATTGATATTGTTAATATTTCATCCCCACTGTTGATTAAAATTACCTTTTAAGCTTTCCTCATGTTTCTAAAATGTCTTTTACCTTGCATCTTCTCACAGTGAATTTCATATCTGCCGTCGATCTCATTTGTTTTTTTGCTTCATCGTAGATCTAAACCATCTGTTAAGCCTTTCCGCCGATCACTAATTTTATCTTTATCCCTTAACTTTTGATAACATATCTATTTCTCACCGTAGATCTTTCCTCTTGAAGATCTTGGCCATTGAATTTTTAAAACAATTAATACAAGTTGCTTTAGTCTCCATTATATCATTCATGGTCATATTAGCAAGGTTTTAAAAAAATGTAGCTCTCCATTTGAACTTAACTCCTTTTCACCTACAAGATTAAATGGTGCTAACATATATTAGCATCTCAAACAAACTACACTACATCTAGTTTTGTTGACTTTATCCGGATGAGAAGGGAAGATGTGATGGGTCCTCACAAGTGGGTAGACATGGATAAGAGGGTGACAAAAGAACATGAAATTTCAATGTTTAATTTCAAAGAAGGACCAAAGAAAAAAATGTTGAAAGTGCAATTTTTTAACCACCCTCATCTTCCGGATTTGTTATATGATTTGTTGCTTGCATCCTATGGTATATTTACATGGAATTATGAGGCATGAATTTATTTTGCCAATTTTTTTATGCATATGCTTTTGAAAATATGAAGCCATATTATACTGAAATTCCTTCCAAATTTTATGGAGGTGGACAGGGTCAAACATATAACCATAGAGGCTCTTTTAGAGATACCTCCATGACTCCTCAACCTCTAGATCCTTTCATACCTTGTCCTGATAGGATTGCTACTTTGCCATCAGATATGGAGCCTACATATTTAATTTAGTAGAGATGTAAGGGATGTTGTGGTAGAAGGTTTAATAATGACATTTGTTACAAAGTTGATGTTGGATTGGATCGAGAGAGTTATCGAGCTAATTATCATCAAAGGATTTCTTATAAAACCAATGATGATGTAGACTTAACAATCCTTGAATATGTTAGAGCCTATGCAAAGGAATATTGTGATGCAATCTATGAGGTCCTTATATCTCATGAAAAAGAGAGTGCATGGGAGGTTTGTGTTTATATGTAACATATTCAATTTTGTTTCATTCCTTTTTAATCTAACTTTGGTTGTTATATTTATGGCTTTGTAAATTTAGATATATAAAAATAACTATTAAATAAATATTCATTGATTTTAATTTACTTTTGTTGAATGAACATGATTTTAGACTGTCCTCTAGTGAAAATGTAGAAGGACATAGAGAGGTACATTTTGTTAAATATCTATATTTATATTTTAAATGTGTTGTATGATGTTGTTAAAAGTTCATTTGAAGTGATTTACGTATCTCCTTGTTATTGTTTTTAACTGTTTAGTTTTGATTAAAGTGTTACTTAATTTTAGTTTATTTTACTCATGGAATGTTTTATTTAATACTAAAATTTTAATTTCATAAAACATGAAGAAGTCTGAATAGTGGAGAGATAATCATTTAGAAATTATTATTATTTTCAAATTTATTTTCATAAGTTGATTTTAGTTTTTTTTAATTTAGCTTAAAATTGTTTAATTCTTATGAAATTTGTATTTGGATTTACGTATGTATGCACATTTTTTATACGTCAATCGAGAGGAAAGAGGGAAATGTGCACTGAAGGATATTGATCCTCCTTTGATATAGCTTTTTATTGACCTCCTTTTTTATATGTTTGCACTAACATTTTGTTTTTGGCATTTGAAATAGATTGTATTGTGTGTGTGTGTGTGTGTGTGTCTATGCGCACGCACGCGAGCGTGTGTGTGTTTGTGTGTGTGTGTGTGAGAGAGAGAGAGAGAGAGAGATACATATTATCATTGTTTTGGACATGAGAACTTTAATTTTGGATTAAATATTATAGCATAATTTACATATGTGTTGAGTATATGTATAGTAGTTGTTTTGGAAGAGAAAATTAATTTTTGGATTAGATATAACACAATATTGCATGATAAATGGATATCATAATTTTGCATGATGTCCATGAATGTATGTTGTATTATTTTGTTCCATATAACATTCCATCTTATATAGTATTAATATAGTTCAATTTTGATAGTAGGGAATCTTAAAAACATAGCATTATGGCTACCATGTTTTATTTCCCCAAGTTTTTGACAAGCCTCTATTTCCCCAATTGTCCCTAGAGATCCAATGATTTTTAGCTTAGTAGTGTTGTAGTTTGGAAGTGTTGTAGACAATCCCACTAGCCTAGTAACTTCTTGAGAAGTCTATCTCTTTTTCCAATTGTCCTAGATATAATGCTTTATAGATTGGCAGTGTTCTAGAAAATATTATATAATGTAAAATATGAATCTCATCAATGATAAAAAGATTGTAGTTTGTAAGTGTTGTAGAGTAGATTACGTAAAAAAAAAATGAATTTCATAAATGTTTCGTACAATTTTGTTCCATATGTTTAAATGTTTATGATTAATGTATGTTGTTCAATGTTGAATTGGTTTTATGATATTGGTAAAGTGCAAGTGGTACATGTAATGTTTAAACTAACTATGTTTTGTAAAAGATGAATTCCTTAAATGATATTTATAGCTTGTAGTTTGGAAGTGTGTTGTAGACTATTATGCAATTTATGAATCTCATAAATGATTTGTACAATTTATTTAATGTGTGTCTTAATGCTTATGTTAAATGTTTAAACTAACTATGTAAAAGGTGAATCTCATAAATGATTTGTATAGGTAGTATGTATTAACATTTATGTTTAGTGTTTAAAAAAGATGAAATGGTTTTATGACATGAACATATTTAGCTCATGTAGTATGTCTTAATTTTTAATGATTAACTATGCTAGGGAAAAGATTAATGATTAACATGTACATGCATGCTATATGTAAAAGATTAATCTCATAAATGATCTAAGATTCTAGTTTTGAATTATGATGTAGACTATATTATGTAAAAATATGATTTCATAATGATTTGTACATATTATAAAAATATTTTTAATTCAAGAAAAGATCTAGATTTGGAGCAATAAACACTTGTGAAGTATTCAACTTCTAGGGTCTTGGTTAGACTAATTTTATCCCTAATTTGATTGATTAAGTAGGAAATAAGAGTATACAACTTTCCTCATAACATTAGTTACTACGATAGTTTTTCCCACAACACTAGTGGGATTCATGAGGGTTGTGGTGTTTTTAAACTCTATATTAATCCTATTAATGGTTGAATCCCCACATTAGTTTGATCATTTTCATTTGTAGCTACTCAATTATGGTTTGGTATATATTCATTGCTGATAGTGGGTTAATGTTTTCTTGAAGTGAGGGTTGCATGTTGTGTGATTATGTTGAATTTAAAAAAAAATATTAATATATATTTTCATTTATTTTTAATAAATTAAAAAATTAGTGAAATAGAAAACAAAGTGGAGTAAGATTACCAGAACCCATATCCAAGGAAATATATCCTTTTGGACACTTCAAAAATACTCTTTTCACAATACCTCTTCTAAAATATCCTCTAATATCTCCTTGTTTTCCACGTAATGCTTTGCATGGTTTCACAATGAAAAAACGATAGCTATTTTTTTAAGGTTTTGGGACATATGAATGCATGCACACTTAGAAATGCACATGAGTTAATAACATGTGTGTATTCCTAAATGAACATGTATTTTTTTCCATGACTTGTCAGCTAAGATGACAAGCCAGGGTGATGATTTAGGGATGTCTAAATGGTAGCAAAATAAAAGTGTATACATTCTTAATAATGTGTGCTCATTCATGTGTGAGAACGCTTGCAAGAATCCCATTTTTTAATATTTCTTCCATAAATAGCAAGTGGTCCCTCGTTGTTGAATTGAGTGGTGGGGACCTATCTCTTTAGGTTTATGTAATTGATAACAGAAAATGATGTATCCTATTCAAGTAAAGTTTTCACCACCTTGTCAACAAACGGGCCAAATCCAAGGATGCCCAGCAATTTATGAATGGAAATGGTGAATAGCTATTCGACTTTGTCATATAATATTTCATAATCAAAGATAATCAAAAGGGCCTTTGTACTTAATAACATAAAATAATAGCATTGGGAATGTTTTCAGCCTACGATGCTTAACCAATTTTTGTAGGTCCAATCCATTGGCATCTAGTAGATTCTATACCTTGGAATACACTATGCATATTATCTTAAATGTATCTTCCTCTTAAAAATATTATATTCTACCATTTGATGATTTTCAATAGTGCATAATTAACCCTCTTAATGATTGACTAGGCTAATATTTTTGCATGAAACATAAAGATAAATGACTAGTTGTCAACATTTAATTAACTCACGATTAGATGCATTTTAAATGCGTGGTATTTTTGCATGAAACATAAAGAAAAATTACTAGTTATAGACCTTTAATTAACTCTGTATTAGTTGCATTCTAAATGTGTGAAATCATGAAGGTAGGTGTCTATTTGGTAAGAAATGGAATGTGAATCTTTCTTGAGTCATTAGTTCGACCGAAACAAATTTCTTCCAAAATAATATTGTTAAAACATTTGTCTTAAACATTTTTTTGTGACAGAGAGTTAGACTTGAGAACTTTCCAGCAAGAGCTAGACTTAAGAACTTTTTTAATTTCAAGCGAAGGATATTTCAGCTGAAAACATTTTTCCCTGAAAAACTAAGATTTATTGCACAGAAGAGGTTCATTTTACAGCCTAGCAAAAGAGAGATGTGTAACTCCTTCAGTGTTCTTCTAAGAGTTGACAAGTGTGACAAGTGTACTTTATAAACAATAATAAAATATTATTAAAAATAACATGTAGACTTAATTAAATTTAAATTATTTAGAATTGAATATGTATAAAACAACATAAATTAGATAAAGTAAAACTAAAACCATAAATCATAAATATTACATTACAACATTTTTTTCCAAAAAGAAGTTTGCACCTTGAAAAATTTGATCCCTCTTTGTACTTGATACCCTTTTAGATGAATCTATGCCTGCTCATTTAAACATCCAAACCGTGACTGCAACTCTCCATGTTTCTATGCGAACCCATCACCCTATTGCTTTATCTTTCTACCCTAACTCTTCGTTTCGACACTTTCAGCCTTGGTGATGCTGCAATGTCCATGCATTTTGTTCCTGTTCGACCCACTGTTCGACTCCTGCTAGGAGCCTTTTCTTGGCTCCCACTCATAAATTTATTCGCTCAATTCTCTATTTGGATGTCACTCAGATTCCTATTCCCTTTGTCCTTTGTTTTCTCTCAGTCGGAATCCTATTTAGCTCCCGCTGGGATACCTAGATTTGTCCATTTGTGACCAATTCGCTCGACGAACATCCAGTTGTTTTAACTTTGGGTTTGCGCTCCAGTTCTGTTTAGTGTTCGGGGTCATCTTCGTCGTTGTTGCGTTGTTATAGGTATGGTTAACAAAATGACATGGTTATATTACAGATTATCTACTTACTCTATGAATGCTTATGCTTTGAAGATGATAACTTGGGTATTATCATTTATGAGTATTCATGTACATTTGATAATATGATGTATTTGTATATTATGTTTGAAGTATGCTCTCTCTATTCATGTACAACTAACAAAATATAATGAACACGAATATATGATGTATATCATTATTATAAAAATTTTGAGTCTAGATATACATTTGACTATAAAAAATAGAGGTAAAATATAACTCTAATCTTCTTACTTAAACAATATCCATGAATAGATCTTGGCATTAATTAGTTTTAATCCCAACATTACCAAATATATTAATCCAAAGGGTTAGCATAATCCAAATGCTTAGCATAATATTTAGGTTTATCCACATGCATAGATTAATGAAGGTCAAATGTAGGTGTTAACCCCACCTTAGCTAATGATGGTTAAACGATTGCTTTTGGGTTATAGGTATGCTCACTCTAAATTTGAATTTGTAACTCACGGGGGGTTCACTAGCGAGGCAATATCATATCACGTCCATTCATATTGGGTGTTTGAATACTCCTAAAAACCTAAAAAAATATATTGAATCGTATTAAGGAGTGGAAGGGGGGATTTTTAATTTGACATAGTAATATAAATATTGGTGGCTACTTTATTTGGGTGGGATGAGCAAGAACCTCCAAATAGTGAGATGGATTCATACCTCCAAATCATGGGCTTAAACCATACCTCCAAATCATGGGTTGTATTCATATTAGTCCCAGCTTTTGCTAAGGATTGGCCTCCAAATCGCATGCTAGATTCATACCTCCATATCATGGGATGGATTCATATCATTCCTCCTAATTGCTACTAAGGAATAGACTCCAAATCATGGGCTTGATTTATACCTCCAAATCATTGAGCTTATAAAGTCTTATTTTTTTTAAGAATATTTCTTTAGGTTGGGGTTTAAGTGCGTCGTAAGATTTAATAAAACCTTGCTCCAAGACAACCAAGAAAAGTGAGATCAATATTTCTTGGTTCACTAGAACCAAGAAAAGTTAGATGAATCTTTCTTGACTAATTGTTTCTTTCAACCTTTTGTATTCATCTTTAACATTTTCACATTGTCAGTTAGGAATAGTTGTTAGATTGAGTTATATTTGGCACATTCATAAATGTGATTTGAATTATTATATGCAAGGAATCTGTCTTAATATTGTATTGGAAATGGCATTAGAATAGGTGAAAATGTAAATCCTTATTTAGATATTGTATGTGTTATCATTACCATGAAATGGTAACGTATAAGTTTCACCATCTGTGTATCTTTATAACTTTTGCATGATTGAAACTTAACAATGGATATTTTTCCCTCTTCGCCTGTAAACTTAAAAACAAGCTAGATATAACCCAAGAAAAGGTAACTAAATGTTGCTAATTACCTTGATTGCAAGAATAAATGTAGAGGAAGTGGAGGCAATTCATTGCATATTGTAAATGGCCCAAATCCAATCTATGTACATGATTATATGGTTTTGCTGGAAGGCAGGATAAATTTTTCTATGTTCATTTGGGTTCAAACAGTGATGATGTTTATTTTGATAGAAAATTAGGGAAGTCCATCCACAAAAGGGCTTCAATTTTACTTTTTTATGGAGTTTAATTTATTAATCGTATAGAAAACATGAGATCTCTATGGCTATACTTGTATTTACATGATATAAAAATGGTAGATCGGTAGGATGTGGTATGAAACATTTACAATTCTCATCTTTTCTAAGAATTGCACTGACTATTGGATTCTCAATATTTTACATTCTTTGTTACATTGATCTTTTGACAAAGTTGTCTTTTACGCATTTTTCCTTGCCCATTACTATTTCGTTGGGTATTTCACTATCCAACGCTGTAAATTGATCAGTCACCCATACAACCCCAATGTGATCATTATTAGCATTATACTAATTATTTTATTTAGCATCATGTTTTCTTATACTAAGATGTGTTAGGGATCTTATTTGTCACAACTTGATAATATGATATAAAGGGGGTATTAAAAATGTGTTGATAAAAATAAATACGTACAATATATGGTGAAGCTATGGGTTTTCTTAATTGGAAAGGTATATTGATAGGGGGGTTCAATAATAATGTTTTAGGAGGAAGCTACCAATATTTAGTGAAATTAGGGATATTCGTTAATATCCTATGAATAGACGTGCTATGTAAAAAGTTTAGTAAGTGAACCCCATGTGCTGTAACTAGGCCACAACTACTATTGCTTTTGTTGGATTCTATTTGGAATATTAACAGGAAATACTCATAGTATTCTATTTACTTACACCAATTATACTCATATTTTACTAGTCACAGGAATACTATTTTTTGTAACATAACCTGGGGTATACAATAGGGTACTCACTATTATAGAGTGCATTACATCTTAGAATACACAATTATGACAATGTTTTCTTACTTAATAACTCTATTTAATGATTCAAATACTATGATTCTTAGTACCTTTAAATTTGTAATTTAGGAATTTAGAAGTCAACTCCAGGTAGAAACTCTTAACCACTAGTTACTACTCATATGCCTACTTGTGAAAATCATAGTACTTTACAAGGTATATAAATACTTATTACGTAATTTGTCCAATTCCACCAAGGATCCTGCTTTGATCCTTGTTATGTTATCACCATCGTTGTCAATGCAACGAACCCAATCTCCTCTTTATCATTTCAGAAGAGTATTGTTTTTTGTAAGTAAGTTCCCACAGGGATTTGAACTTATGACCTTCCATTTACAACTCTCATATCAATGACTCATTTAAACAATTCCATTTCAAAAACCAAAAACATTAGTCTCGAGGAATTACATGGCATTAAAACTCAAGTGCATTCTCCATCAATTTTTAAATTCCACAGACGAAAGTAAATGTATGATTAAGTGTAAGAGATTCTTTCATGGTATTATGAACAACACTTATATATGGTTTCCATCATTTATTCATGTTATCAAAATACTATTGCTTTTGTGTTTCTTATAACTTAAACAATGATATGCTTCATGTGCACAAAACTATGATTCATAGTCCATTAATTATACACAAATAAGAAAGTGGGTACTCTTTAAACATCACAGAATTGTGGAGCATTAAATTGGGTCCCTTAGAAAAAATAAAACACACAAGATACAAAATCAAGAGAGAGAGACACCAATATATGTGGTTCACCCAAATATGGGCTACGTCCACAAAAAATTGTCAATCTTTTATTATTTCATCTCAGAAAAAAAGTGTTACAATTCTGTATCACATCCATTGCAATTTATTTTCCTTGTCCTCAAGGTCCCTTTCACCGATATCTTTCTAAAATATTATTTATCCTTATTGCAAGGCCTCTCTTTTAAACTAGGACAAAGACCATATTTTCTTTTAACTATTTATGGAAATTATAGTTCTTAATATTTAATACAAACTCTAAGTGAAAAGCTCAACCCCTTTCTAATCATATTGTTAAATAAAAATAATCAAGCTCTTGTATTGTTTTGATAAACTTGAAATATTAAGTTACATTTTAATTTTAATCTTGAACTCTAATAAATCATTAAAAAAGATTTATTTGTTTATATAAAACTTATAACATAAGCACACCACAATGTCATATCAGTTTATAATAAACTCATATCATAAAATCATACTGCATTTTAACCAATATAGAAAACTTCCTATAAAATAAGGAACTCCTTCCTTATATTAATTTTTAGTATAATATCCATACTATATAATAATACAGAATCCCTCGTGGGATTTACCACTAAAGATTTCCCTAAACTTACGACCGCTACTAAGTCTTTGACTGTTGGAGACATTTACCTTCATCCACACTCTTTTTGATCAAATTGGCCTAGTTAAACCACTATCCTAAGTATAATTGACATTAATTGACATCAGTGGAGCATTAATTGCCATCATCCACTCACACCCATGCCTACCTACACTCAAGGAGGCTAACTGAAGCACTCCGGGGGTGATCTAAGTAATATTAATGCACCTAATTGCTAACTCGTGGTTACAATCAGTTCAACCAGTTAGTTAAGGCGCCTCCTCTCATTAAATATATTATTTAATGATTATTTATTAATATTTAATGATCCGGAGTCAACAGGGCGCCTCCACCAACTTCTGATGGTCAGTTCAGCTCCAGTTAACCTCATAAGGGTTCATTAAAGTCATGGAGCACTAACACTTAATGGTTGGCTCACTATGACATGTGCTTGATCTCCTTCAGTTGAGATTCAGTCATTTATTGCACTTCAACTTCAGTTATGGTTTGGTGAGTCAATTAGGGTTTTGGTCAAGTGGTTAACTGTGTGTGAACCTATGGTTGAGAGTTAGTTAAGTTAGACTCACTCATTGAATTCGAATTTCCTCCTTAGGTATTCGAATTCCTCATGGATTCAAGCTATTGCTTGACATTGGTATTGTAACCATTCATTGTTTATTAAATATACAGAGAGGAAACCAATTCTGGTTCTGATTAGCATGATTTCATGAGTTATTTGTTGATTATTCTTTGATGAGATTGATTATTTGTTCCTAGATCAATGTGTAAGAATAATATGGTATCAGAGCATACGGCGGGACAGAGAACTATCTCTCAAAAACAAGATTTTTGACAAATTTCTCCATGAAAAGTGAGCAATAGTTCAAAATTCCAGCACTGCACCAGAAGCCAAGGCTTACCACTCAATATCCCAAGTAAAGAACTTGTTGATCAAGATTTCTTGATTGACTATGCTGGGTGTGATGAAAGCCTAGAATGTGGAGGCTGTCCGACCTTATTTTTCCCTTTCTGTTTTGATTTTCAGGTTTCTACAGGTGAAGCATTCGCTATAGCATATCCAGATGGCCTCCGCAGTAGACCTCTTGACTCCATACAATTTCCACTCATGGAAAAATAAAATGGAGATTCAGTTGCACTCCAAAGGACTCCACAGAGTTGCCATGGACACTGAAGTTGATCCTGGATCTGCCATAGAAAAATCAAGATTCTTGAACAAGAAGGATGAAACCTTTGGTTTCTTATGCCTCTCTATTTATGAAGACCTTCTCTTCCATCTTAAAAATTTGAAGACATCGAAATAAATATGTGACAAATTGGAATCTCTATATTGAAAGCATGATGACTTGAGAGTTTACCAACTTGAAAATGAACTCATGTCTCTTCAACCTTCGAATTTTGAGACTCTAAATGATTTCTTTACAAAGTTCAAGCATACTGTTTTACTCTTGAAGCAATGAAAAGAGGAGAAGGAGGATGATCAGCTCATCCTTGCCATCCTCTCCAAACTTGGGGCTGATTATTTAGTTTTTGTTTCTACATTTCGTGCAGGGAATCTCACAACCCTTGGATGGAAGATGCCTATACTAAATGCCTTCATTGAGTCCCTAACTAATGAACATGACAAGCTTGTCCAAATGAGGATCATTCGATCTTCTCGTGATCAATCCCTTCATGTCTCGAGGCCCAAAGATATAAAGGGTAAAGAAAAGCAACATAAAAAATCAAAAAACTAAATTTGATGCTCCCAAGCCTAGAGTTGAAAACTAGCAGCATGATGAATCTTCCGGCTCAAGGAAATACAAAGGAAAAGGGCACAATGGGAAAGAAAAATTCAGGTGTTCTTACTGCAGGAATGGTTTTCACCCTGAACATTCCTACATGAAGAAAAATATTTATGAAGAAAACTCTCTCTTTGAGAGGGATCACATCAATCTTCCGGAGAGCTTTTAGAGGAGAGATCACTAAGATCGGGAACCACAGCATGAGAAATGTCATGCCCTCATGGCAAGCACTTCGAAGTCCAACGCACTGCTGATTGATAGTGGAGCTTTGAATCACATGATGGCTGAAAAAGACTCCTTTTCATCCTTGGAGACTAGCAAATCCATCCCCATCCACATGGGAGATGACTCCACCATCATTTCCGAAGGACAAGGTACTATAGATCTAGAAAATGATTTTTTCTCTAATGTTTTACATGTATAGTCTCTAGCAGCAAATCACCTTAGTGTCTATCAGATGACACATACAAGAATGCCTAAGAGAGTCTCTTTCATCCCAAATGATGTTGAGATAATATAAATTGCATCCGGGAAACTCATTGCTAAAGGCCTTGCAAACCATCATGCACAAGCCTATGAGTTCTCTCACTTTGTTGTAGATGCAAAGCCCACCGCTCTACTAACTCATGGAAATGAGGTTAGTAGGATGTGGAATGAGCGGTTTGGCCATATTAATTTCAAATATTTGCAGCAATTACATAAATACTCCATGGTTGAAGGCCTCTCAGTCATCAAGGCAACCACGAGAATCTGCAAGAGCTGTGTGATTGGAAAACACCCTGAGCACAAGTTCGATCGGGGGAAGGAAAACTGAGCTACAAGCATATTGGGGTTGATACATTCTGATATCAGTGGTCTGATGCCTATCACATCCATGAATGGATCAAGGTACCTCCTTACTTTTATTGATGATTTTTCAAGGTATACATGGGTTTTCTTTCTCAAAAAGAAATCAGAAGTATGTGAAAAAATTTCTGAATTGAAGGCCTTGATTGAAAATGCCTCTTGGCTTAATATAAAGATCTTGAGATATGATAATGGAGGGGAGTATGTCAGTAATGAGTTTCTATACATATGATCCCAAAGTGGTGTTCAGGTCCATTGTTCAATTTCCTACACTCCCCAACAGAATGGAGTAGCAGAAAGGAAGAACCGGTCTTTCAAGGAGATGACCACCTATATGTTGGAGTCAAAGAAGCTTGCTTCAAACTTGTGGGCTGAAGCCATGCATTCTATAGAATACATTCAGAATAGGGTTACACATTCATCTATGAAAGGAAATACTCCTTTCAAAGAATACTTCAGACACAAGCCAGATGTATCGAACCTACGGGTGTTTGGGTCCACTGCATGGGCCCATATTCCGCTTGATAAAAGAAGGGATTTGCAACCGCAGAGCATAGAATGTCTATTTATTGGGTATCCTAATGAATATAAAGGATTCAAGCTGCTATATATCAAGACCAAACATATCATCATCGAGAGAAGTGTCAATTTCGATGACCTTCTTCATGAGGTGGAACTAGTGAAGGAGAAAACTGTTGAATTTCCTTCCTGTTCCACTGAATATTTGGATGATGAACTTGGGGGTGATGACCCTGATTTGGATCCTATGATTTCTAATATTAGTGTGCAGAAATAATTATATGCTGAATCAGAACCTAAAGTGCAAAATCATCTTCCTACATGGGCCCAATAGACACTCTCCTCCGCAGAAGACAACATTGGAAATCCGAATGATCCAAGGAGAGCCCGGTCTGATTTCCAAAGAGCAGGTATTGCACTCTCTTGTTCTGATAATTTTCTGTCTAAAACTTTCTATTTGATGATTATTTCAGATCCAAAATCCTACTACCATTCTCGGAATGATCCGAGATGGAAATTTGCCATGGATGAAGAGATGAATTCTCTTCAGAAAAACACTACTTGGGAGCTAGTTTCTCTTCCTCCAAGAAGGAAATTGGTTCAATGCAAGTGGGTGTTTCAGAAAAAGGTTTTTGCTAATGGAATAAATTGCAAATATAAGGAAATTCTAGTAGCAAAAGGTTTCTCTTAGGTCCAAGGAGTGGACTACCATGAGACCTTTGCACTGGTTGCAAAAATGGACTCCATCTGCCTTGTTTTGGCTATTTCGGCATCCAAGCACTGGGAGGTGCATCACATGGATGTTAAGTCAGTATTTTTGCATGGAGATATTCATAAGAATATATACATGAATCATCCTAAGGGCTACATCACTGATCCATATTTGGTTGGCAAGCTAAAGAAGTCACTATACGGGTTAAAACAGGCCCCAAGAGAGTGGTATTCCAAGATGGATGCCTTCTCTCGCAAAACTTTCAGAGATGTAGATCAGATCCAAATGTGTATTTACAGTAGCATGATGGTCATATAATTATAATTTTTTTATATTTTGATGACTTACTGATCATAGGTAACACAATTGCCTCCATTTCAGCCATCAAAACTGCTCTCCACAATGCCTTTGAAATGAGTGATTTGGGGCTTCTAAAACAATTTTTGGGGCTTGAAATCGAGAAAAATTCTGATGGGATTATGGTCACTCAGTAAAAATACATTTCATACCTATTAGTCAAGTTTAACATGGCTGAATTTAGGCCTGCACCATTCCCTTTCCTTTTAGGGATCAACCTTGAAGAAGGAAAACACACACCTCCCATGGACTGCACTATCTATCGACAGCTGATTGGTAGCTTGTTGTACTTGACACATTCTAGGACTGATATTTGTTATGCCATGAATGATATATCAAGATACATGCAGTAGCCTCATGATATTCATTGGAAGGCAGCCAAGAGGATCCCCCAGTACATTTAGGGAACCAGGACCTACGACATTCACTATGCTACAGACTCCGAGCTAGAGCTGGTTGGATACACAGATTCTGATTGGGCGGGTGATTCTATTGATTGAAATTCAAATTTTGGATATGTATTCATGTTTGGTGGTGGCCCTATTTTCTGGTCAAGCAAAAAGAAGGCTACCATAGCACTATCTTCAGCAGAGGCCGAGTATCGAGGAGCGGTGAATGCTTGCATCCAAGTAGTTTGGTTGCAAGGCATTCTTTCAGAGTTTGATATTGGTAGTACTTTGTCCACTATCCTCTTTTGTGACAAATAGAGTGCTATTAATATATCCACCAATCCAGTTACCTAGAAGAGGACCAAGCATGTAGAGATTCACATGCACTACATCAAGGGGCTAGTGCATGACAGGACCATCATTTTGCAATATTGCCTGACTGATGAGCAGATTGCAGACATCTTCACCAAGAGATTTTCAGAAAAGAAGTTCACTTACCTCCGTTCACTATTGGGGGTGATTTCATCAGGGTGATCTAGACTAATTTCAGTGTTCAGCTTGAGGGGGGGGTTTCCCATTGGGTTTTCCCTCTTTTCCTCACTTAGATTGTTTTGAGCATTGTTTTAGTATTCAGCATTGTACATGGTGACCTATGGCCTTAGTTGTTGGGGCCCTAGCATTTTTATGCATCTATGTTTTCTAACTCTTTCTGAGTATAGCTTAAGGGGGGTGTTGGAGACATTTACCACCATACACACTCTTTTTGGTCAAATTGGCCTAGTTAAACCACTATCCTAAGTATAATTTACATTAATTGACATCATTGGAGCATTAATTGCCATCATCCAGTCACACCCACACCTACCTACAGTCAAGGAGGATAACTTAACCTTCTCCTACAGTCAAGGAGGCTAACTGGAGCACTCCGGGGGTGATCTGAGTGATATTAATGCACCTAATTGCTAACTCATGGTTACAATCATTTCAACCAATCAGTTAAGGTGCCTCCTCTCATTAAATATATTATTCAATGATTATTTATTATTATTTAATGATCTGGATTCAACAAGACACCTCCACCAACTTCTGATGGTCAATTCAGCTTCAATTAACCTCATCGGGGTTCATTGAAGTCATGGAGCACTAGCACTGATGGTTGGCTTGCTATGACATGTGTTTGATCTCCTTCAGTTGAGATTCAGTCATTTATTGCACTCCGACTTCAGTTAAGGTTTGGTGAGTCAATTAGGGTTTTGGTCAAGTGGTTAACTATGTGTGAACCTATGGTTGAGAGTCAGTTAAGCTAGACTCACTCATTAAATTCGAATTGCATCCTTAGGTATTTGAATTCCTCATGGATTCAAGCTATTTCTTGACATTGGTATTGTAACCATTCATTGTTTATTAAATATACATAGAGGAAACCAATTCCGGTTCTGATTAACACCATTTCATGAGTTATTTGTTGATTATTTTTTGATGAGATTGATTCTTTGTTCCTAGATCAATGTGTAAGAATAATATTGACAATATTATTCATTGTATTTGTTTAATTAATTATACACCATACAATAAGGTAAAGAAACACCATACACTAATGAGAGGCTCTTTTACGAGAAAGAGGAAACACTTTAACATGTACCTGACCTAAGGAAGGATCCTTTAATTATTATCATAGTTTCGACTCATTGCGTTTCACTTAAACATAATATGATTGGGCTTCCAAGGTCAGCCTTCTTTACACACAACGAAACTTGTCCTCGAGAAAAATAGGAATGAGAGTAGGATCAGCCCTCTCTTTAGAGGAATCATCCCTTCATACTCTCACATAGGGTAAATATTAAAATATTGTAGTATAATTAAGATTTGACTATCAGTCTATGAAAAAAAAAGTCAAATCATATGTTTCTTAATTTTCTAAATTAATGTGGCTATGATATAGCCACTTAAAAAGAGAAATCTTAGCTTAATTTTATTTAGAATCTTTATGGACACTTTTTTGGAACTTGATACCATAATTATTAGGGTAATTATGCATTCTTAACTTTACCTAATAATAATAATCGGATTTACGTTAAATAAAAGATCATGGAAGTTTAATTAGATACTTGCGATGACCCCAGTTTCAATAACACTTAAAGAATTTGGTCAAGCAAAAATTAACAAATTAACTTTATTAAGGTTCCCACGGCACCAAGATGACACCTGTCATCAAACACATAACATCTCAACGATTCTCCCTCTCCCTCGCAGATTCATGTTACAATGATTTTTACTTAGAGTGTTTTTACCGGGAATGTTACATACTTCCCCCTTAAAGGTACATTGTGTGTTGGTAACTTTTAGGATTCTACCTTTAACATAGATTTATCCTTGCAATTATAGAGCTTCATCACTTTGCTTGTTTTGACTTTCCTTGGAAGTATCATTGATGTTTTTTTGGTTATAGTTGACATTTTAAGAATTGGTAAGATTAGATAAGGTTTATATACTTTTAAATAAGTATGGATCTTTAAAATTTTCTTTGCTTCTTGGTCATACAAAAATATAAATTTTATTTACCAATGTGTTTCTTTCAAAGTTAACAAAAAATATATATTTAGTGGCAAGTTATAATGAAAAAAATTGTATATTTTGAAAAAAATTTCACATTTCGAAGCTAGTTATAATGGAAAATATATGCATTTTGAAAGTATTTTCTTTAAACTTTCCTATTAAATAAGTCATTATTATAGACAAATTTGTAAAACGAATGAGAAAATAAAGACATTTCAGACCATTTTTATGTATTTTCATAAATTTTATGTATACAAATGACACTATTTAACATTATTCTAAATAAAGTGACGATTCACATAAACTGAACAAAAAATATACCATACATCTATAAACAAGTGCTACATGGTAGCGATTCCATGCTGCTTAGTTTAAAGACAGCTAAAATGAAAATATATGAACTTGTCAACATAAAATAATATATATACTATGCATTTTTTTTATTTTTCAATCAATGTCTTGCTTGATGGAGAGAATTAACTTATGATGTGAACGTAATTAATAATATTTATTAAATTTTACTAATATGTATAATTTTATATTCTAATAGGTTTTATTATAAATTAATATTATTTATTAAAAATTTAGAATATATATTTTGAGTGGGAGGTGTGGGGGAATGTATTTCGGAAATTATGAAGCAAGTTTTACTTGGAGATTAGGAGAAGACACCAATAACCAAGTAGAGATCTTGAGGAAAGAAAAACTAAGAATGTATTTGTTAAAGGGGATTCAAAAAGCATTCTTAATCGTATGTGATATACTTACATTCCTAAATATTGCTTTCTAGTCAAGATCATTTTAGAAATCAATGAGAAACAAAGAGATGTAACTTATCATTTTATAAATGAATGAGAAACAAAGAGATTTAGCTTGATATAATACTTTCACGTGAACACGTCTATTCTTTTAAGTGTTATAACAATAAGAGCAAAAGATGGGATTACTTCTTTGTCACATATTCCATAGTCCTTTAGTTATAACCCATAAATAAGAGGAAAACTTAGTTAAGCTATGAAGGTTTAAATCCAAGACAAGTTGTGACACTATTACATGTCGATGTGATATGCATTTACTTACCAGAGACCTCATGCATTGACATTAACGAATTGCATTATGGTAGAGTAGGCTTATGAATACATGGTATAATAGGATCCATGTAAACATAGGTGGAAAACCAAGGTATTTGTTTAAACACTTTTATCTAGGAATGTGCTTGGTTTCGGTGGTGTTAGCATTCCTAGGTAGATTTTTCCAAATATGCGATCCATATTTCAAGGATCATGGCTCTCCCCATGTCTGTTTAATTAAATCCTCAAATAGTGGAAAAGATGAGAAACTTGGGTCAATGAACATGCAACATGCATTGAGGAGGAATGAGAGACTCCTACCTAATAATCAAGTAGACTTATCTTAGTTGAACAATAGAGTTGCTAACTAAAT
This sequence comes from Pseudotsuga menziesii, assembly GCA_001517045.1. Classification (NCBI taxonomy): domain Eukaryota; kingdom Viridiplantae; phylum Streptophyta; class Pinopsida; order Pinales; family Pinaceae; genus Pseudotsuga; species Pseudotsuga menziesii. The sequence goes on from LPNX010986273.1 coordinate 283,791, forward strand.
TGAATCTCAAAAAATCAAGTATGCATAAATATTACAGATTTGACCTACCAAGGCATGTGCAAGGCATTCAACTAAAAAAAGATAGAAGTTGATAATGACATGCTCTATCAATTGGTTCAAGTTTCATTGGTGTTGAGTGTCTTCGAATACTCATAGAAAACTGTCAATTCCATTGTCTATAGATATGACAATGGATGAAGAAATTATTAAATTGAGCACATAGATCTATGGATCAACACACAACTCACAAAATAGATCACACAATTTAATCAACAATTGAAGAATGAAACAATCCAAAAATAGCTTGCAACTATGAATGCTTTCATTAAAAAAAAGTAATTAGATAATAATTACAATGAAGTACAATGGATAAATAGCCACATGCAATCCAAATCCATGTGAGAAAATTCAAATGGAATAGACTCTACTTGAATGAATGGTTAACTAACCTTGTCTAGATCATTATCGGAGTTCATCGGAGTTCAAAATTCAAACTCAAGTCTCTAATTCAGTGTTGACTAGTCTAACTAACTAAGGTAGGTGAGTAAATGCGCCTCACCTGCATGCAACCATGCAATCCTAGTGCTAACTAAATAGAACTGAGTGTAGCAAACTAGAACTGAATGTAACTGACTCCTAACTGAGCTTGACTAGTCACCAACTGAACTCAACTAATGGAGGTTGGTATCAACACTCCCAATGGCTCCAAATCTGTAGGGATTGATCTAAGAGGATCCTAAACTAATGCATGCAAGTGCAATCAGTGGCAATGGGCCTCAATTAGTGTTCCCCGCACTTTAGTAACTGGTGCATGTGCCCTAATTAGGCCAAGTGGACCCAATGGTGCTAATGACTAAAATAGACTAAAAGGACTCTGGATTTAGACATGACTCCTGATTTAGAAATAATGACCAAATTGTACAAGGGAGGATTAATAATCATAACACCCCCCTTGAATGCTAGCTTGGACAATTTGTGGGCTCTAGTAACTAAGAACATAGGTCACCCATTACAGTAAGTAAAGTAAAGTAACTACTCAACATAAGGAGCTAGGGAAAAAGCCACATGGGAAAAAATCCCCCCTTCTAACTAAGTAGATAAAATCAGGATTCAAGTTTGAAAAAAATGAAAATGTGTTGTTGCAATCTCTGTTATGTAGCAGAGTAGCATGCATGATGTTCTGTGTATAGGTATCCTGGGGCCTAGCCAGTGTAGACTTCTCCATGTTCTCCCAAAATGATGATGGAAGGAAGGATGAATGTAACCTTTTCTTTTTGTTGGATGAAGAGGTGTATGATCAACTCTATTCTTTTGAATGTAGTGAAACTAAGCCCTTGCCATGTAGCATCTTACATGGAGTCTATTGCATCTCTCTGAAGGGGGTAAGATTGCATGACATAGCGCAAGGGTCTTTCCCTTCTGAGTGTCAGATGGATTTCCAGTCATCTTCCTAGGTTTCAGTTTGGAAAGAGGGACTGGATCTAGATCTGAATCACCCTAAATATCAATCTCATAAACTGATACAGCTGGATCTACAATACTAGTGGAAACTACAAAAGAAGTAGATGAAATGTTTTTACCTTCCCTTACAAGTGGCTACTAAGAGTGCACTGGTTCTGAAAATGGCATGAAGTGTGAGAACTCATATTCCTTGGAGGCATGATTTGTAGCACCCTTCACTATGATGTCTCTAGTAGAGATGTCTGTGATATCCACTGAGTCAGGACCAAATATGACTCGCTTTAGAGAGCAAGTATGAGTCATATGGTATACATATAATAGGTTTATAGTTAGGGAGGGAACATAATGCACATTTTAAAAATTTCCATGTTCAAGCTTAATAGAGCCCTTCCCTTTGGCTTGAACTTTACTGCTATTTCCCATCGGAATACTAGGACCATCAAAATACTGCAAGGAAGAGAATGATTTTCTATATACAACCATATGATTGGAAGCTCCAGAATCAATGAGGAAGGCATGTGTTGTTGAGCAGCTAGACTTCAGTGCATGGCATGTATCTTCATGTTCTTCAGTTTGTTCTCTATGGTCATCCTTCCTTGTGCTAGCAGGTACAATAATGTTATGTTTCTTTAGAAAAAGATACATCTCATGAATTTTTCTTCTCATACGAATTCTTTCAGGATGAAAACCCATTCCACAATAAGAACAAAGTGTCTTTCCTTTTCCATTCTTCTTTCTTATCTTCAAACCTGAAGGCTCTTTTGATTTATCTTTCTCTACAATAGACTCATCCTTTTTCTTCCCTTTATCATTCGCTAGCTTAGGTCCTCCTACAACTAGTGTTTGATCTCTAGAAGGTCAAATGATCCCCATATGGATCAATTTGTCATGCTCTTGAGTGAGAGATTCAATGAAGGAGTTAAGAGTAGGAATCTTCCAGTTTGTAGTAGAAAGATTCACAAAATGAAATGTTGATACAAATACTGAATAGTATCCACCAAGTTTGGAGAGAATGAAAAGGATGAGTTGATTATACTCCTTTTCAACCTTGCACATCTTCAATTGGAATAATGGATGCTTGAATTTTGTGAAGAATTCATTTAGTGTTTTGAAATTGGCTGGATGGAGAGATATTAACTCATTCTCGAGCTGATAGATCCTTAGATCATCTTTCTTGTCAAATAAGTAGGCAATTTTATCGCAAACCTCCTTGGGAGTCTTCAATCCATTGATGTGGAAGATAAGATCTCAAGAGATTGAGAGGCACACACATCCGTAGGCTTCATCAATCCTATTCCAATACTTTTCTTTGTCAACATAATGAATTGGATCTTTCTCTATCTCCATTGTGATTTTGAAGAGGGTTTTGGAGCATAGATGCATCTCCATGTCCTCCTTCCACTGGTGAGAGTTGACAGGAGTGAAAAGGTCCATTGGAGGAGCCATTTAGAATGCAAAGGAGAGGATTGAGTTGTTGTAGCAAATGTAGGGAATGAGACTGGGCTGCTTGTAGCGAATGCAATGAAGAGGAATGATAAACATAAAAAGCACACAATAAAATAGACAAAATAGGGTCGACAGTCTGCACTTTTCAAATTTCCTTCACACCCAGCATAGTTGATCAAGCAATCTTGATCAACAATTCCTTATCTTGGGATATTAAGTGGTAAATTATCCGCTTCTAGTGCAGTACTTGAAGGAGCAATTTTGCTCAAATTTTTTTTTGATCCAAGTATGGATCTATAGTAGGAGAAGTGCCTTGTCCTTCTGAGGCTTTGGTACCATATTAAATTGAGCACATAGATCTATGGATCAACACACAACTCACAAAATAGATCAGACAATTTACTCAACAATTGAAGAATGAAACGGTGCAAAAATGGCTTGCAACTGTGAATGCTTTCATTAATCAAAAGTAATTAGATAATAATTACAATGAAGTAAAATGGCTAAATAGCCACATGCAATCCAAATCCATATGAGAAAATTCAAATTGATTAGACTCTACTTGACTGAATGGTTAACTGACCTTATCTAAATCATTATCAGAGTTCATCGGAGTTAAAAATCCAAAATCAAGTGTCTAATTTAGTGTTGGCTAGTCTAACTGAATGAGGTAGGTGAGAAAATGCATCTCACCTGCATCCAACCATGCAATCCTAGCGCTAACTAAATAGAAGTGAGTGTAGGGAATTAGAACTGAATGTAACTGAATCCTAACTAAGCTTGACTAGTCACCAAATGAACTCAACTAATGGAGCTTGGTATTGGAACTCCCAGTGGCTCCTAGTTTGTAGGGATTGATCTAGGAGGATCCTAAACTGATGCATACAAGTGCATTCAACGGTAGTGGGCCTCAATTAGTGTTCCCCACACTTTAGTAACTGGTGCATGTGCCCCAATTAGGCCAAGTTGACCCAATGGTGCTAGTGACTAAAATACACTGAAAGGACTCTCGCTTTAGACATGACTCATGATTTAGACATGATGACCAAATTGGACAAGGGAGGTGTTGGGTAAATAAATCCCAAATTTTTCTTATTCCATTGCTAATGCATACATTTATACATTTCATATGGTGGTTGAGATTCATCTTCCAACCAGCCTTTTCACCTTCCTATGTAACTATTCATATTCCTAATATTTACACTAGAGTATAATCCCGACGGATTATATTCCAACAATCCCCCCCTTAATCCGAAGGGGTGTTAGTAAGTCCGAGCATGTTTCTGAATCTTTCAAACTTTTCTCGTCCAAGCGCTTTGGTGAAGATGTCTACAACTTGATCATTTGTGGAACAATGTCGAAGATGGACTGTCTTGGACTCTACATGATGTTGAATCAAATGATACTTTGTGTTGATGTGTTTGGTTCGATCATGGAATTGGGGATTCTTATCTAGCTTGATTGCAGAAGTATTGTCGATCAATAATGGAGTGGAGTTCTCTTGTTTTTCTTGCAAATATTCAAGTATCTTCCTGAGCCATACTATTTCTTTCGTTGGTTCAGCTGCAGCCACATATTATGCTTCTGTTGTTGAATCTGTCGGAACTGAATATTTGTGTGATCTCCATGAGATAGATGCTGATCCAAGACTCATAGTGTATCCAGAATTTGATACTCCTATCTCCTTATCGCCATCAAAATATGAGTCTGAGTACCCAATAAGTTTGAAGTCATCCACCTTAGAGTACTTCAGTCCAACGTCTTGAGTCCCCTTCAAGTATCTTAGAACTCTTTTGGCAGCTGACCAGTGTCCTTCATAAGGTTTATGCATGAACCTTGAAAGTATGCCAACAACATAAGAAATATCTGGTCTAGTTGTTGTAAGGTAGATAATTCTTCCTACAAGTTGTCGATACTTGGTCACATCCTCAAATTCTTTTCCTTCGCTTGATGTGAGCTTCATTTTCTGTTCCATTGGAGTAGAGATAGGGTTGCATTCTGTCATGCAAAATTTGTCTAGTAGTTCTCCAACATATTTTTTCTGAGATAGGAATATGTACTTAAGATGTTGAGTGACTTCAATTCCTAAGTAATAGTGGAGATGTCCCATATTTGTCATTTCAAATATCTTTTTCAAATATTTCTTTATAGATGCTATATAGCTCTCATTGTTCCCTGTCATCAAAAGATCATCTACGTACACCACAAGATACACAATAGATCTTCCAACTTTATTTATAAACAGTGTTGCATCATCAAGATCAAAATGTTTGAAATTTAACCTCAAAAGATGCTCAGTTAATTTTTCATACCATGCGCGAGGCACTTGTTTTAGGCCATACAAGGATTTGACAAGCTTGCATACCTTTTGTTATTTTCCTTTCACAACAAATCCTTCTGGCTGAGACATGAAGACATTCTCTTTCAAGTCTCCATTCAAGAAAGCAGTCTTCACATCCATCTGATGAACTTTCCACCCATTCTAAGCAGCTAAAGAGAGTAAGGTACGGATGGTAGCCCATTTTGCTGTAGGAGAAAATGTTTCTTCATAGTAAATTCCTTCCTTCTGTGCATAGCCTTTTGCTACAAGCCTCGCTTTGTGCTTGTCAAGTGAGCCATCTAATCTGTATTTGTTCTTGTACACCCACTTGTAGCCAATTGGTTTGGTTCCAACTGGAGGGTCAACTAGCTTCCAAGTTCCATTCTTCATGAGTGCATCATACTCATTCTGTATAGCTTCTTTCCACTCAAATCGAGTAGAAGCTTCTTTAAAGGAAGTTGGTTCAAAGTTAGCAGATAAATTAAATTCACAATCAAATGATACATCCATGTCATCACCTGAATTATCTGCTTCTCCTCCATCTTCATGTCTTTTTGAACTTCTCATTCCCGTCTTTCCAACTTCATCCAGATGGACACTTTCAAGTGTCTTTGTGGCCCATTTAGGAATATTCCATGATGGTCCTGGTTGATCAGCTGGTGGTGCTTCATCATTGATTGAGAGTCTTCCAATTCTCTCAATCACATCATCCAGTTGAATCTCTTGTTGACGTGAAGTAGCAGGAACTTATTCATGCGAGGGAGTTGGTGCTTCATATGGAAATTCCAAAGGTTTATCCAGAATAGGAATCCCCCCTTCAAGGTTTGGAATTTCATATTCATTTTCAGAATATTTCTTTGGATGAGGATATTTTTCCAAATGATCAAGTTGTCTCTCAATGGACTGGTCATTTTTATTAGTCTCAAGAAAAATGACATCTCTGGAAATAACAAACTTCTTGTTTACCTCATCATACAGATGGTATGCCTTGGAGTTTTCTTCATACCCCAAAAAATGCATTTTTTGCTTCGAGCACCAAGCTTGTTTCTTTGCTCTTTTGGAATCAAGGCATAACAGGTGGAACCAAAAACTCTGAGATGCCTGACTGAAGGGAGATGGCCAAACCACATTTCATGTGGAGTCTTGTTATCAAGAGCATTTGAGGGACTTCTGTTTCTCAAATACTCTGCACATTTCACTGCATCACCCCAAAACATTAGTTTTACATTCTTAAAAAACATCATTGAGCGTACTCATTATGGTTCTGTTCAATCTTTCTGCTACACCATTTTGTTGAGGATTGTAGGGATTTGTAGTCTGATGTGCAATTCCATGTTGGTGAAGATAATCTTCAAAAGCATTTGAAGTGTATTCTTTCCCATTGTCAGTATGAAGTGTACCAATTTTAGATTGTACTTGTTTTTCTATCAATGCATGAAAGTCCTTGAATGTTTGAAATGCTTCTGATTTTGTCTTTAATGAGTAAATCCAACACATTCTTGAGTAGTCATTAACAAAGGTCATAAAATACTTATTCCCATTGGTAGAAGGAGTTGGCATTGGGCCACATAAATCAGAATGCACTAATTCTAATTTCCTACTTGCTCTGAAATTAGATTCATGGAATGGCAGCTTACTGTGTTTCCCTAATATACATGCATCACATTTTCTCTTCTCTTTGGGAATGGTGGGAAAACCAAATCCACCATTCTTTCTCAACAAATGAAGACTGTTATAATTCAGATGACCAAATCTTGCATACCACAATAAACTTGATGACAAGTTACCTTCTCCATGCTGAGAGAGGTAGGACATTCTCCATGCTGAGAGAGGTAGGCATAGTTCTGAACTCTTGTAGATGAACCCTTTAGCTTCAACAGCTTCCCATCTTCGTATCAAGTCATGATGACTTGGTTGTTAGAGGACTTTCTTATTTCTACGATTCCATAAAACATGTGGATGGAATGGCCTTGCTGTCAAATATGCACCAAGGACAGGAGGCTTCTCTACAACTATGGAAGATAAAGAACATTCTTCAACAAGAAATTAGGGAATCCAGGCATCTTCAGCCGAATGGTTCCCATTCCCTTTGGTTTAAGACTTGACTTATCTGCAAAGTAAACTATGCCATTTATTGTTTCATTAAGTTCTTCAAAACTGTCTTTTCTAAAAGTCATGTGTGATGTTGCACCAGTATCAAGTAGCCAACAAAATTTGTAATATGAAAGTGAAGTCATTTCATTAATACCAAGATTACAATGTGCAACAATACAATGAGCAGAATATGAATATTTACTAGCATCTTGGTTCTTATTGTCATCTTTATTCTGGTTATGTATGTATTTGATGGAGTCCCACGAAGCCCAACACTAATCTGTTGTGTGTCCAATCTGTCCACAACGCTTGCACTTCAAATCTAATCTTTTGTTGGAGTTGTTTCTGACTCCTCTACCTCTGAATTTTCTTCTTCCTCTGCCTCTCTTGCTGCTTTCTCCTTTGAGATGATCATTGGATTGGTCTCTGGTGTGGTTCTTTGCTTTTTGAGCAAATCAAAGTGATTCTCCAGAATGCTCGGTTGTCTTCTTACCAAAGGCTTTTTCTCTGTCAGCTATCTTCTCTACCAGGGTGTCAAATGTCAGTGATTTGAACTTGTCACTTGCTTGCAACGACTCAAGATAGTTGGAGTGAGAAGGATACAAATATTTTACAAATACTGCAAGGGGAAGATCTAGTTTCATACTAGAGGCTTGAATCTTGTGCATGATAGCTTTGATTTCAGAGGAAACTAACATGGGATTATTGTCTTTTACTTCTAAACTGAATATTTTTAACATTAGTTGAATAACTTCCATTTCAGAGTGTGAATCATACAGATATTTTAACATTTTTAGTGCTTCAAAACATGATTTTGCAGGCAATATGTGCTGGCTCACCTCTTCACTAACTGTGGCAGTGATTACCGCTAAAGCTTTCTTTTCTTTTGTTCTCCAAATGGCCTTCTCTTTCTCGGATTCTGGAGGTCCTGGGTCTCTGGTTATGGGATTTCCAGCTTCTATATCTATTGTGGTGCCTTTGCAAATGTCGTCCCAAAGGTCATTGTAGATGAAGGCAGATTTGATCTTCCTCCACCATTCTAGATAAGTGTCTTTTCCAGTGAGAGTGGCACCAACTATAGATGCTATAGATTGTATATTCTGTGATGAATCTGCAACTAAAACAATAGGATAAAAAGAAGAACGAGTAAAGGTGCAGGTCTAAGTCTCTGCCACCTTCCTCAAGATTTACAACAATGCCAATGATAGTTTGTCTTCAAAGTGGTCACAACAAACAACAACAATCTTCTCCTATACTGGTCACAGTTTCGAGCCTATGAGTGGACTTAAAATGCAGCTACTTTATAATCAAATTATGCAGTTGATTATTGTTTATTCTAGAGTGATATTACATATGAACTACATTTTAATTACATCAATAACTTGCAGCATAAGTCGCAGCACTCTACAGAGAAGAAATAACTCTGATGGAACAAAAGTTTACAGCAATTCTTAGAGAAGGTCGAGCCTCGGCCTTCAACTCCAATACTTCAGTCTTCAACACATACCACACCAATGCAGCCACACCAACGCTTCAGCAATATTCTGAGCTTCCACGGTCCTCAAAGATCTGATATGCAGCTTCAATCTCACAAGAATGGAGTCTTCACAATGTCTTCAAGCTTCATGCAGTCCTTGATGGTCTCAACACATTCTCAGCAATGCCCTTCACACCCAAAAGAAATAGCTAGAGGCTTGGATGGACTCAGATGCAACACCACAAAGCTGAATACAAGCGTGAGCTTCTTCACTCATGTGCAGGCTCAGTCTTCACGTGCAAGCTCAGGCTCAGTCTTCAGGACAATCAAAGGAAGTCACATCAATTTTCCAGGATGAGATTCAAAATCATAGCAGTCATGGCTCATTGAAATCATTGTTCATACATCAACTCCACATACTGAGTAATGGAGTGAGTTTTTCATAGTTGTACATTCTCCACCAAGAATATTTAGTCACCAGTATTTAAAGAGCTCGCATCAACAGATGAGCAATACAACTTCAATCTTCAACAAAATCTCATATCAATACACAACATAAAATTAGGGTTTCCACCCTAGAGAGGACGCACCACAGAAAATTAGGGTTTCTGTATTCCAATGAGAAATTTTAGTAATGAACAAAATGCATTACCTCCATGTGACTGACTAAGAGCGCGAGTCTCTAGTGATTTATCTTAACTTGTGTATATTCTTTTGATGACTCCACCAACGATCTTTAATCTTAAAAGCAGTCACAGCAGCAGCAATACGACTCCAATCTCCAGCAACAATATATTGATGGTCTCGAATCGCAGCAGCCTTCACGCAAATGTAAAGGCATGATCCTTAGCCTTCAATCATCGGTCTTCAACAGGCTTGCAGCAACAAGACTCATCATATTCAACATATTCTCAGCTTTAAGTACTGATATTTCTTCTTCGCAGGCCGCAATACACAATATATTGGCTCTCAAACAGTACTCACATATTAACCTGCAGCTTACATTGTGAATCTAAAAAATACGACTTCAGCTATTTGAGCATAAATCACATTAAGTCCGCAACTGACAGGATTGTAGATGGGATGATAATGGTGAATCATTTGCATGGAGAATGTCTTAGCAGGTGGTGGAGTGGTAACAATGAAATAGTGAGAATAATCACAGCAGTAGAGTGGAAGCACGATGAGACAGTTTAGAAATTTGTAGCAGTAGGATGCATGAAACGGTGATAAAGAGAATGCATCTCCAAAATTAGGGCGACTTATTCAGCTCAAAGAGATACTATCGCATCACTCATGAACGATAGAGCAGCCAGCGCATGCACCAATGCATGCAATCTACAGACTGAGGAAAGGGCAGATGAATGAGCAGATTGGCAACAGGCAGGTAGGTGTGCAGCAGGACTGAAACGCATCAGGCAGGAGTTATGGAGCTCTGATACCACTGTTGGGTAAATAACTCCCGAATTTTTCTTATTCCATTGCTAATGCATACATTTATACATTTCATATGGTGGTTGAGATTCATCTTCCAACCAGCCTTTTCACCTTCCTATGTAACTATTCATATTCCTAATATTTACACTATAGTATAATCCTGACGGATTATATTCCAACAGGAGGATTAATAATCCTAATAGAAATTTTGTAACGAGTTCAAGCAAATTTCAAAATGGAACATCGCGATTTCAAAAGTATTAATATGTACTTAATGTTTATAATGTTTACTATGTATTAGTAAGATTTAAACATACCAGTTGTAAACCTCTTAAAAATTATGTATTAATTATTTGTTATTATGATGTAATATTATATTTATTGTCCATATAGAAATAAGCTAATTAATATTGTATAAATATCTAATAATAATAAACTAAATTTGTTTTCAAGAAAATTGGACACGTGTTATATGTTAATTTATAGTGTTAGTACATTAAATAATTAAATTGTCATTTTCAATTGTATTCTAATGATTGCAAAATAAGAATTGAACCAATAATATATTAGATAAATAAATTTTAAAAAATATAAAATTATTATGATGTAAGATTATATTTATTGTCCATATGGAAAGAAAATAAGTAATATTGTGTAAATATCTAATAATAATAGACTAAATGTGTTTTCAAGAAAATTGGACAAGTGTTATATGTTAATTTATAGTGTTAGTACATTAATTAATTAAATTGTCATTTTCAATTTAATTGTAATGATTGCAAAATAAGAATTGAACCAATAATATATTAGATAAATAAATTTAAAAAAAAATATAAAAATTAAATTAATTAATTAAATTGTCATTTTCAATTGGATTGTAATGATTGCAAAATAAGAATTGAACCAATAATATATTAGATAAATAAATTTAAGAAAATATAAAAAATAAATTATAAAATTTAACATTAATAAATGTGAAAAACAATTTAAGTCAAAGCTAACTAATATAAAGTCAACCACTTACTGATTACATAATAACCTTCCTCCGGCATGGATAATAACTTATTACAAATATAATATTTATTCTTAAAATAAAATCTTAAAGTCAAAATATTACAAATATATCTTATAAAAAAATTATGTAAATCAAAATCTTTATCAAAATCTATATTTTCTACAACTCATTTCTTTTCCTAAACCTTAATACCGTGTCAGAAAAAAGAATTTAACCAAGTTGAAACTCTTAAATTAAAATTCGATCCATTAATGATATAGATAATATTTTCTAAATTACATTAAACTTTAAAACTTAAAACTAAACATTTGATAAATACAAATATATATATATATATATAAACCATTTAATAAAATAAACAAATGTTTAAAATTATACTAAACAAACCTTTAAAAACAAAATTAATAAAATGAAAATCTAAAAACAATAAAATAAAAATAATATAAAAAATTAAATTAAAAAAAAATATAAAACAATGCCATAAAAAATAGATTAAAAAAGAATTTAAAAAACATACCATCATACCAAAGAACGCAAACGTTATGCATGGAAGGCCCTTGTAGGTTGGAGTTGGAAGGGCTCTGTAGGGTGGACTTTACCCAACTCCACCCTCCAAGGTCCTTCTAGCTCCACCTAAAGCCTTTTCCATGCATAAAGTTTGTATTTTTCATATTATTTTATTATTCTATTATATATTATTTGTTTTGGTTTTAAATATTTAATTTAATTTATTTATTTTTATTAGTTATTTTATTTTTAATTTGGTTTTGTAAAGATAGTTTTGTTTTATAGATTTTTAATTGCGTTGAGAGGTGCTTTCTATAGTTCAAATGGGCGAGATGTGTCCCGTCTGTAATGCTCATGTGGCACATGTCGGCTTAATAAAAATAAGAATAATATAAAAAGTTAAAAAAAAACTTATAACATGTTGAAATTACTTAAGCAAATTGACCATTTTCCTCCCCAGTAGGAATACTTATTAGACATTTTTGTAAATTAAAAAAGGTTTGCACCTCAAGAAAACTTGATCCCTTTGGGCGCTTGATAGAGCCATAGATAAGATGAATCTATACTCGTATATATATATATATGTTGAGTATAAATTTTTTTTAAGTGTGTTTTAATTTTTTACATTTAATTTTATTGTAGAGAAAATTCTCATCAACCATATTAAGTTTAAATTAGTTTTTTATTTATTATTTGTTTCTTTAGTTTTTTAATATTTGTTTTTTATATGTTTTGTTTTTTACTATTTTCCTATTGGTTTTTTAATGTTTTATTTTAGTTTTAAAAAATTAAGCATATATATCTTTTAATTTAATTTTGTTATATAATTGTTTTTAATTTTTGTTTTGTTTTCTAATTTTAATTTTAAGAGTTCAATTGTAATAATGTGATTTGGTAGGGTCACAATTTGAAACAAGACCTAATTTTAATCCTCTAAATAAGGATGATTCTAAGAGCACCACTTTTTTATTAAGTGGCTGATTTAACATTAAATAAGAGTTTTTATGGTGTTCATGTTTTGAGTATAATTTTCTCTTTAGTTATATAACTTGTTAATTATGAACATAATATAAGGATCCTATTAATGAATATTTAAAATCACATGTAATGTAGAAAATAGGAACGAGCAAAAGAAATAGAAAATGCTAGATACATATCTGAATCTTCCATACTTGCGGGAGAAATTGTAGTTGGAACAATAATGCATTACATGTATATCAGTGTTAACTAGATATCATCTTTGTATAATCTCAGGAATTGGTTATATTTAATCCATGTGGCATAGTGCATTTCTCTATATTATCACTACCATTGTTGATCTTGAACCAATTGTTGAAATTTGGTCTCTCTTAATTACAAGGCATAATATTAGTCAAGGTTATGTCTTCTGTAAAATGTTTTGGAAACTACTAGGTCTTAATGGATTGGGCCTAAAATCTTGACTTTATTGTAAACATAATGTATAAGGATAACAAAACCACTATGTTTCACCTAACGTAATGCACTTTATTAGGTTATTGTTATAGCTTAAGACTCTTAGTAATCAACATATTAGTAATCACAGTAATAAGTATAGGAAACTGTAACATTCTCAACCCTCTGACCATCGAAGAGGAAGCTACCATACCCATAACCGTCCAGGTAACTAGCCCCATGAACATGTACACACATATAAACTGAATAAAAATACTTGGAAGTAAAAACATGCAGATATGCATAATTGTTTAACATATAGCGGAAGAAAAACCATACATTCCAGCATTTAACATGTTCATCGTCATCCATTAAACATCAAATATGATTGCAGAAGTAAAATAGACAAGAATACTTATCTTATAAAGAACTCATTCCACAACCAGCTACGTCGCTGCAACGTTCCAACCAACTATTGGCCAACGTGCTCCTTAAATTCTCAGCAACGCTGCCACCCCCGAGCTGGGCATGATTTCCCCAAGGAATAAGGAACAAGAAGGCTTACACATAGCCAATGATATACAAATCAACCAAGCCAACACAATTGGGTTTATTAGGTCATCAAGGAGCTGGGAAATGTTGAATGCTAAGCTAGTGAGCTCATTGAAGAGCCAAGGACACCTACACCAGAACTAGCCTGACTTCTAGGACACCCACACACACCCAACACAAGGAAATCATTCCCTTCTCTACTACACAGTCCCTCAGGCCTTAACCTCCCTTCCAGTGCTATTCAGGGGTTGTGGAGAAGAAAGCCATCCCTCTAGGTCTATCTGTGTGGTTCCAAAACACACCAGGTTTATCAAGCAAACCAAGCCCTCCTTCCCACTCCAACACAGTTCGCAGACCGACCACTACATACATGCAACAAAACAAGAGATTTATAGCTTGGACAGGGAAAGTTGATCCCTGAGTCATTCTTGGCCTTATCATGTCCAAAACAACTCACTCATAACCCATAGAAGCCCAAAGCAAAGGTGAAACCATAGCAACCAAATCGTGGGGAAAACAACCGCTCCAATATTCAACACTAAAACAATGGGAAGACACACAGTCCAAAAATGGGAAAGAAGATCTGAGTCTCAGCCTGGACAAGGGGAAACATAATGCACCAAACCACAAGTCGGTAAGGGAAACACCCATACACATATCCCCCAAGCGTGAATGGCTGATGCACAGGAAAATCATGAGTGACAGTAATGGTTTCTCCAGCTCACTGCGTGAGGAAAACAAATGAAGAATCCTGTGCGTGAGAAGGTTAACAGAGAACGTCTCTACATGAGAATGGGAAATTTCCCAGCCTATGCATGAAGATGAGAAAAAAAATGAAGAGTGGGAGAGTGTAAGAGTCCCCTGATGTTTTCCTGGCCCACGTAAAGGAATGAGCCTGTTGGTGGAGTGTGCATGTGGGAAAGGACTGACAGTCCTTCCACCCACCACTTCCCAGCCATAACTGCTCCCAACTAACAACAGAAGTTTTAAATGGGTAGTTGACACATGGATTTTCCCCATTGGTTCAAGGTTCAATAATTCCCCCTTCCTATCCTTAGGAAAATCATGCCCTTTTCATCATGGTTGCATTGACATAGTTGGTTGGGTTCATTTTAATTAAAGTGCATACTTACATGATGCCGAAACTATAATGTGTCCGACAACATGATATACCATTGGCAACGATTCCAATCGCCAAAACATAACACAACCAAATCGATGGTGGGAATTTTGCCTTTAGCTCCACACCACGATTAATTACAATATATACATCATGTACCTTTTAATGCAAACCGGGTCAAAACCGGGGTTTTATGTTCCCCTCCCCCTTGGAATAACATCGTTCTCGGTGTTCCAATAGTTAGGAATACATATACAATTTACACATCCAAAATTTCAAAATTTTGCAGATCTGTCCTATGTTCAATTATTTACTTTGAACTTTCAGGACCAAGCCTCTTGGCTTCCTCAATCTTCTCCTGCTGGTTCTCAGCTTTCGGCTCATCCCCAAGTCTAGAAAATTTGTGGCTGCTAACCTCTTGATGTTCCCTTGTTGGTCAGTTCCAGCGGTAATGATGTCCTCCACATTTCCAACATTTCATTGGCTGCTTCATCTTTACCTGCTCAATTTCCTTTGATTCTTCATGCTTGGAAAATTTCTTAATGGACCGATTGGATGGATGCCCCATCATTGATCCACTTTCCTTTTCCTCATGGATTTCTCCCAGAAGGGTTTTTACCTCCTTTTGCAAACAAGTAGAGTCTTTCAAAATATGGTGGTTCATCTCATTCTACCTTTTTTGTAGCTTGAGCATCTCTCCAATATTTTCTTTGGTCTTGGAAATTGTTTGAAGGAGACTTCCAGCCAAGTCCAATAGCTTTTGGTCTGCTGCCATGATCAATGTGCACGACTGAATTTCACTTTTCTCACCTGTGAAATGCATCATTGTAATTTTGTTAGGCCAAGCATAATATAAGCATTAAAACTAGTCAATCAATTTCTCAATTGACATGGGTGGTCCAAGTCTTATTCATAATACTTTCATACTTTTCACGCTTTCCCAATAGGAACATGAGTTCATTCATGTCCATTCTTGGGTAGGGAATTAATTACCCAAACATTGATAATTTATTTTAAGCAAATAAACACATTCTATTTTTAGCAAATACGTGCATTCAACAATCTTCTGTTTTCATAAATGCATAAGTATATATAGATATATATAATCAAAAAAATGGAAAGAGATAGAAGCAAGAGTTTTTCCCCTCTTTGTCTTGTTCCATTCTGGAACCCACACCACCATTGTGGTTTTCATGCTCTTAGCCTCTTTCACTTCATCGTGAATGTTGAACCAACCCTTCTTGGCCATGACACTTAGTGTCTCTGGTCTATTCTAGACCTCTCAACCATCGAGTCTCTCCACATGGATTATATACAACTCTTGGCTGCTAGGACCTTCACAGTCCCACTAGCAACCTTTTTCATTACTGCTCATTTTGAGCTCTTTAGGACAGTCACATGTCCACATGCACCCCTAGGATGTCCTCATAGTCCTTGCTCCCAGCAATAACTATATTCAAACATTGAATAGATTCACATGTTTAGTTTATTCTCATCGGTTTGTTTCTAAACAAGAGTTAGAATATTATAACCAAACCATATACACATGTATATTCATAAGCAAGAAGCTGCAAGATAATCCAATACTTATCTGTATTGTGTGTCTCCTCTCTTGTCCATAGGGTCCTTCTTTGCTTTCCAAGCCTTGGAATTTCCTATGGACATGGATGTTAGGTCATCAAGTAGGCTGCTCCACAACATACAATAATTAATGTCCAACCAGTACACCTTCATGCCGGATGGGAAGGAACTTTTCCACGACCATTTCTAGGTCAAGGATCTACTATGGATCCCTAGGCATATAACAGCCCTATTTCAGCAACACCTTCACAATACCTCATCAAAATCCCCACAATATCCATTTATACACATCAACCCTTACATTACAACCCCTCACAACAACCGTTTACCTTTTCTCTTTAGTGCGCAACACAAAATTGCGTCTGTTTAGCCTGACAACACAAGCAATATAAGAAAACTCATCAGTGTTATTTCTCTAAAACTGTAATCATATTTCATATCATTCATTATCAAGTATTGAAACACTAGGAGTGCATCCACTCCTTAGGGTGTATTCAATATTGAAAAACCTTTCATGACCCAACATCGAGAAAGTGTGCAACCCTTTCCGATGTGAGCCATGTAGGCCCTAGTCATACTCAAGCAATCTATCATAATGGAAATAAAATCAAAACATGCTCTGCGTATTGAATTTAACAATTTGACATGCATATTCTTAGCTAGGGTCACAGAGCACTTATCCATTTGCTGATGCAGTATTCCTTCGTTAAGGAGGAATGGGGGCTCCCTTCTCTGAGTTGATAGTCCCTCGGTTTCCCATCCCAACTCCTTTTTACATTCCATATCCCACACATGTCTTACCTACATAATCTATACAATCTCACTCATGTTTCTTACCAAACATACAGTGCAGATGGGACATTTCTAAAATGTCCAAAGGAGTTTCACCCGAAACCCATTTCCAAGATAGGAGAAACCTCCCCATGAAGTTTGGCTCCTGCAGGCCATCACACATGGTCTTCCTGCAATGTGTACCCCTGGCACATTCATCAAGTAGCCAAAAAGTCAACCATATCTACTAATATAATCCAAATTTGATTGTTCCATAACCAAGCAATGGCATTTATAATTAAATTCAATATGAATTTGCAACTCTGTCTACTACAAAAATTGATTTGCTTAGCAATGAGGTGATCCTCATTTGTTGGTATCTTGTAAGCGGCACCACTATGCCCAATATAATTTTATTCTTACTAGTATAACATGAACATCCACTTACAACATGTCCTCCTGACACAATTCTATGCAAGCCAATAGTTATTAGTAGTTGTCAGCAATTTCTCAAATCTAAAGTTTACAAGTTGAAATTGACAATCGATTCTGCATACAAACTAATTTCATAGCCATGAGACTCTTCTCATGAGGTTTGGCTCTTTCACATGGTATATTTCGGCCTTTGTCATGGTCTTACCCACATTGCCATGCCCCAAACAATCTACCTCAAATATTAACGTCAATCAGCCAAACAGTTTGTAAGTCTTGATGCAAATAGCTTTTTCATTGCTGCAACAATCACTGAAGCATTTTCAGAATTATAGAATTCAAATACTTCCAGCTGTTAACATATTAATATTACCAAAACTCATTTAATTCATGTGAATCATTATCATACTAAAATTGCAAGGTATAATCACATCATTTATGCAATTTAGATGAAATGTTTAGATACTCCTTACTTCACAGGCGTATCATTTGTACCACCTTGCCCTTCCATGGAGCATTCTGGCAGCCAATCGATCATGACTACCCTATTCATGCACTTACTATTCTGCATTCATAGAAGCTCTTGAAAGGATTCTGGAATTATCATCAATTCATCATTCCGGCCATTGGTTAGTCATAATAACACATGCACTATCTGATGCATTCATGCAATGCATCACAACATTTTCACCCACACTTATATGTGCATATTTAAAACATTTACTCAAACCTTTCATATGCATCCATTCAATGCATATCCACTCAATGCTATCTTGTATTGATTCAGGGATACTATGCATTCAAACATACTATGGCCTAATCATGACTACCTCATATAGGATTCCCTACCATAATCAAGACCACCAGTACTCACTTTCTTTAGGTTACTAATCTCATAACAACATATACATGCATGATACATTTCTATATGAATGTGGGGTAAACTTCTAAACAGCCACAGGGTGTGAGACCTCTTTCCTTCAACACTCCATGTTCCACCACACTATGACAGTATGCCATCCATATGAATACATTTCAATCTAAATGCATACTATTCTATGATTACTGGATGTAGTTCAATGGAATCTTACTCAATATTCTTTCAACACCTATGCAGTTATCATAATCAAACCATTACCTGCATGGCTCCCATGTACAACCTTGATGTTACCAGTTTAGTTGGTCCCTTGTAGGAGATTGCAAAATTCGCTCACCAACTTTTGATCCTGGATTTGTTTCCTTATCCCTTTCTCCATAAGGTTGATGGTCACATTCATCAACATAATCAACATATTCAGCCATGCTCATGTTGTCGTTGGTCTTGCCACCAATACCAACACCAATACTGACCTAGCAACGACAATATTTACCATTAGTGGTTTATTGCATATGAAAAACCCCACTACTTTAACCAGTTTGTAATATCATATTCATGCAAAAACATATTCTTATGCATTTTATGTACAAAAATTATAAATATAAATATAATTAGTAAGAAGGGGGTTAAGGAAATTTCCCTTTTCAAGTCCCTCATAATTGCATGGAATTCCTCTTCCACATAACAACTATCTCGACTTCACGGTCTTGCTACCTCTAGGCATGCAATTCCTGGATTTGTTCATATTGACAGAAACACATTTTTTTCAAACAACCACTAGTACTTTTCTGCTCCACATTCAAACTCTAGTGATTCTCCCTTGTTCCTTACTGGATATGCTTTCCAACGCTTATCCACATGCTCCATTCTCACCTTGGGTGTGAAAATCAAACCACTTCTAAAATGACGATTTTCACCAAATTTATGCACTTTTACACACAACTGTATTCTAGTCTGGAATGCCAACTTCATCCACCTAGAATTTTCTTCCTTTTTAGCCCTGAAAATGCATTGGAAACTGCTGAAAATATCACTGAAAAAGCCGTTGAAATCCCCTGAGAGATCTTGCTTGAAAACTCAAAATTTTCCTTTGTTAAATTGGGTCTGTTCCCAACTAATCTTCTGATGTATCGAGTCTCTAGTTGACTAAGCTTCCGACAATTCGACAGTCCAATCAACTAATTTTCTCTGATGCTCATCAGCGGTCCATTAAACTAAATTTTTCCAACGCTCATTGGCGGTCCCATCAACTAATTTTCTCCGACATGTCGGCTGGACGATCCTCAAACTTTTTCCAATGTTTTCTATACTTTTTTTCGGAAAACTTTTCCTTTTATCTTCCGCTGCCACATCGGCTCCTTGATCAACTAAAATATTTCGACATATTGGCTTCCTTCAGGAGATCTTCGTCGACACTTCGGCTCCTCTTCAGCGATCACGTTCTGACGATTCCCATACTTAGAAAATTTTCGACAAAACTTTCTTTTCGGCTCCCCTTTGCGTTTTCTCCTTCGCGTCGGTGCTCTCATCCTCTTCCTTCTACCGCCATTGTGGTTCCTACCTTCTCTTCTAGCCACTTCGTCATCTCCAACTTCTTGTCTTTTTTTCCGACGTATCGGTGCCTTCATCATCTACCTTCCATCGCCATTGTGGCACCTTCAAACTTTCCCAGCCACTACCGTGGCTCCAACTTCAAATTCCTTTCCATGCCACTCCATCAGCTCTCCCTTCCTCTATCTCTCATAGTCGTCGATGGTATGTATCAGATAATATTCCAACTAACTGAGCCGACGTTTCGGTGGTCTTTAGCTAAAGGCTTTCGATGACCCCAACACTTCAAAAAAATTTCAAAGACTTTATTTTTGTATTCCTCTTCCTTCGTTCATCGTCACATCAGTTGCTCACTCAAATAATTTTCTCCGATGATTCGACGGTCTTTAGGAGATCTCCATCAACACTGTGGCTCCATCTTCACCTTTTCTCCACCGGCAACATTGGAAGCCCTTCCATCTGGATGAACCGATGCTTCGGCATTCTTCAGCTGAAGAATTTCGATGATTTTATCACTTAGAAGAAAATCTCAAATTTTCACCCACGTCGGCTCAATTATGTATTGTTTGTTGCCGCCTTTGTGGCTCAAACCTACCGAACCAACTGATGTATCGACTCAGAATTCCTCTAATTTTTGCCACCGCCGAGTCTATATCAGAGGGGCTTCAGACTGAGTTCTCTGACGATCCAACAGTCTCAACACTTAGAGAATTTTTCAAAATTTTATTCCTCCTTGGCTTATTTTTCCCGATGGCATCGGCTCTCAACACCTCTTCATTTCTGTCGTTGCGGCTCCCGTTTGGTGAGCCTTCCCTTTCTTCTACCACCGCCGCTGCATCGAAATAATTCTCATGAAGCTTCCTGCTGTTGCAACTCCATCTCTAAGTTCTGTCCATTGTGCATCAGGTGGACTTCCACCTAGCTCTCTGCTGCATCGGATGAGCTTCAGGCTAAGTTTTCTGATGTATCGGAGGTGCTTCAGCCTAAGCTCTCCGATGATTTTCAGAATTAGAAAATTTTTGGAATTTTTCTCATGTCATCCAGATATTTCTTCTGACTTCTTTTGGGCAGAGGGAAACCTACCTCTGCTAGCTGATTCTTCATGGCCCATTTAGTCCCATGCTACAACATGAGATTTGATACCATTCTGTAACCTCCCCGACCCTCCGACCAGCAAAGAGGACGCTACCATACCCATAACCATCTGAGCAATTAGCCCCATGAACATGTACATACATATAAACTGAAGAAAAATGCTTGGAAGTAAAAACATTTAGAGATGCATAATTGTTTAACATACAGCGGAAGCAAAACCATACATTCTAGCATTTAACATGTTCATCATCATTCATTAAACATCAAATATGATTGCAGAAGTAAAATAGACAAGAATACTTATCTTATAAAAAACTCATCCCGCAACCAACTACATCACTGTAAAATTCCACCCAATCATAGGCCATTGTGCTCCTTAATCTCTCAGCAATGCTGCCACCCCCAAGCTAGGCATGATTTCCCCAAGGAATAAGGAACAAGTAGGCTTACACATAGCCAAGGATACACAAATCAGCCAATCCAACACAGTTGGGTTTATGAGGCCATCAAGGAGTTGGGAAAAGTTGAATCCTAAGTTGGTGAGATCATTGAAGAGCTAAGGGCACCTACACCAGAACTAGCCTGACTTCTAGGACACCCACACACACCCCACAAAAGGAAATTAGTCCCTTCTTTCCTACACAATCCCTCAGGCCTTGAACTCCCTTTCAGTGCTATTTAGGGGTTGTGGAGAAGAAATCCATCCCTCTAGGTCTATCTGTGTGGTTCCCAAACACACCAAGTTTATCAAGCAAACGAAGCCCCCATTCCCACTCCAACACAGTCCACAGATTAACCACTGCATACACACAGTAAAACAAGCGATTTATAGCTTGGATAGGGAAAGTCAATCCTTGAGTCATTCTTGGCCCTATGATGGCCAAAACGACTCATTCATAACCCACAACAGCCCAAAGCGCAGGTGAAACCACAACAGCCAAATCGTGGGGAAAACAACCACCCCGATCTTCAACACTAAAACAATGGGAAGACACATAGTTCAAAAATGGAAAAGAATATCTGATTCTCAGCCTGAACAAGGGAAACATAATGCACTAAACCACAAGTCGGTGAGGGAAACACACATACACATAGCCCTTGAGTGTGAATGGCTCATGCACAGGAAAATCGTGAGTGACAATAACGGTTTCTCTAGCTACCTGCATGAGGAAAAACAATGAAGAATCCTATGCATGAGAAGGTGAAGAGAGAACATCTTTGTGTGAGAATGAGATATTTCCCAGCCTGTGCATGAGGATGAGAAAAACAATGAAGAGTGGGAGAGTGGAATATTCCCTTGATGTTTTCCATGCCCACGTAAAGGAATGAGCCTACTAGTGGAGTGTGCATGTGGGCAAGGACTGACAGTCCTGCCAGCCACCACTTCCCAGCCATAACTACTCCCAACTAACAACATAAGTTTTAAATGGGCAGTTGACACATGGATTTTCCCCATTGGTTCAAGGTTCAATAATTCCCCCTCCCTATCCTTAGGAAAATGATTCCCTTTTCATCATGGTTGCATTGACATAGCTGGTTGGTTTCATTGTAATTAAAGTGCATATTTACATGATGCCAAAACTATAATGTGTTGGACAACACAATATACCATCAACAACGATTCCAATCGCCGAAACATAACACAACCAAATTGATGGTGGGGATTTTTCCTTTAGCTCCACACCACGATTAATTACAATATATACATCATGTACCTTTTAATGCAAACGGGGTCAAAACCGGGGTGTTACAGAAACAAGTGTAATCATATTGATTTGGAGTTGTAAGAACTCTACTAGTTATGTAGAAAGCTTTGGTAACTAGTGTGTGAAAGAAGTGTTACTTGCTATCTAAGCTCTTATAAGTGATAGTTGTGTTAAAGGTTGATAGTGTTGATGATACAAATACTTGTAATGAATAAGCATAAATTTTTAATATTATTTTCTCTTCAAATCAAACTGTAAAATTTGGAGATGTAATGAGCTCATATTCTTTTGTGGAAGACATTTCACTACATGGAAGGTAAAGAGTCGCTATACGAGGAGTCGTGGGGTTTCTCTTTGAGGAAAACATGTTCATGGAAGTCTACTAATACAGTGTAATCTATTTAGGTAAGGAAATCAAAATCAACATTCATTGGTGTTGGTACTCAGAAATTGTATGATTCATATAGAGAATACATCTTGGTGTATTGTCGACAATAATATTATCACCAATCAATTCAAAGGGCCACGGCGGATTACCTCATATAATATTTTGGATAATGTTTAAATCGACCATTTGGTGGTAAACTTTTATGTAAAATTGATTTATGTTAATATATATCAATTGTAATTTTTCACATGTTCAATAATTTTACATGTTTTTACATAAACTTATGTTTATTTTTGTAGTAGAGCAAGGTTCAAGAGAGGGTGGTAATTTATTTGAGGATAAAGGTCAATATGTTATCAATCCTATAGTCAGTGGTGCAGGTCGAGAAAGTAGATGAACTATTGAACAAGACGTGGTTTGTACACTATTATATAAATAAAAATGTGACATTATATATATATAATCAATATTAATACTAATGATTAATTAATTAATAAAATCAAAAGGCATGCCTCTTAGTAAAGGCATGATGGGATTATATAAGACCATCATTGTAAATTTAATATCATCACTTATCTATTATTCATATATTTATCCATTTATGGAGTTTGTATCCTATTTACATTGAATTTTTCAATAAGAAACAATATTTTATTGTTCCAGTAGTATCAGAGCGAAGTTACAATTCGAGTTTCCATAAAAAATAGGACCTTTTCCTAAATATAAAAAAATAAAAAGGGTAAAAGTAAAAACCCCCCAAAAAAAGTAAAAGTAAAACCAAAAAAAGAGGTAAAAGTAAAACCCACTAAAAGAGGTAAAAGTAAAACAAAGAAAATGGTAAAAGTAAAACCGCATGTGTTTTCTTAATAAGTGTGTTTGGGTTTATTCTCCAACAACAAACAAAAAAGTGAGAATTGAACTTAGGTGGGGAAGGTAACACTCATTCCTCCCAGCCACCCACTCTACACCATTTTACAAAACATAAGGGGAAAAAATCTAAAAGTGCATAATAATTACTATTAAGAAGCAAGTGAGATTTGAACTTAGGTGGAGAAGGTAACACTCATTTCTGCCAATGTTAAGCCCTTAATAACGACACATTACACCATATAGTGTGGCACATTACCCCCTATATTGTGGTGCATTACATATTATATATGTATGCTTAGTTATATTAGTGGGTTTATTAGTTGTTAATGTGCGCTTTTATCTCCTATATATAGGAATGAGATCTTCTCATTTTGGCATGAAATCATCATATATTGTCTTGTACATTGTGTAAGGAGGTTCCTCCCTCGAAGGGGATTGATACTTATCTCTTCTATTCATCTTTTAGGCATGTATTACTCTCTTATTTTCTATTTCTGCTCTTTTTATTCTATATATGAGATTTGGATGAATAATATTTCGTATCAGAGCTCTTTCCTCAGGACTGGCTTCACTAAAATGAGTCATATTGGAACATTTGCTACAACTTTTTTTATACAAGGAATCACAAATAGAGGTTAAAAACCCACTTTCAAAACATACCTAACTACCTCCATTAAAAATTTAGATCCTGATCCATTACATTTTTGGAGATAATTGTAGAGGAATCAAGGGGTTTTACTAGTCCTATAGCTAGTCTAAAACAAGCATTCTTGGGAAAAAGGTCATATTTGAAGAATCCGAGATCCAAATGGAGTGATACTAGTGGAAAATGAAAGAATATGTACTAGGGTACATATGGTAGAGGTTTTAGAGACAAAAAAAAACAGTAGACATGTGGAATACAGTACAAGTTCTCTCTTCTGGATAAGCCAAAAATAAGAAGTTTTGGTATATTTTCAATAACTTTTTTTGGATCATCCAAATTAGTTCATACATGCGGCATTGGAAATAGGACAGATCAAGATACTACAGGACAAAGTTTTAGAACCAGAGGAGTTTCAATTCAAGTTTTACCATAGTTACAAGTCATCCCTAAAACAGTCTCCCAATCAGGGATTGAAAAAGGTACGCCATTCTGCATTTGAATATATTTTAGTAAAAGGATATATTTGTGGCAAACCCTAGGGTGTGATATTGTTAAAAATGTCACCAAAAGGAAGTGGAAAGTATTACACTCCACTTAAACCCCTAGTGGATTCATCTCCAACATACGAGGAAATGGAAGACATTTCTTTTAGAGTGTCCAAGTTGGAAGATATGATTAAAGGAAATGTGAAAATTGATGACATTGCTAAATTGGAAAAGAAGATGGCTACTAAATAGGATCTAAAAGAGATTTCTAGTAAAGAATATCTTCAAGACTTGAAGGAGCTTATCAAGGATATCAAACATAACTTTATTCCTCGATTGTCTACTCAAGAAGAGGATAAGGTGGAACAAGATGACTTATTCCAGTCACGTTTGGAGAAAACTGAAAAAAAATTGAAGAGTAGGAATTTGGAGACCTCAAAAGTTGATGATTCACTACAAAATCACATGTTCAATTCAAGTCCAAGAAACTACTTTATCCCCAAGATTGACATGCGAAAATTTGATGGCAAGCATCCAATCACATGGTTTTTTTAGATGGAGGAATTATTTGATCTACACCAGGTGCCCACTATGAAAAAAGGTAACTATTGCATCCCTGTATTTAGAACCTGATCAATTTGTATGGTACCAATGGATTTGCGATCGTAAAAAGGAGTCTATTATCTCTTGGTCTATATTCACTCAAGAATTGATTGCACATTGTGGGGATATACATATGTCACATACACCAATTTCAATAACATTTTATGTTTAAGAAACATTATATTTTACTTTTATTGTAAAGTTTGTGACTATTGACCATGTGGGGTCAAGGATGACTGTAATTAATTATGTTGAAAATTTTATTAGTTAATAAATAAAAGATGAGACAAATAACCTAAGGATGTTGTTGAATGAGTGTCCACTGACCCACTAGGAGGAATAGACTAGGGTGAGAGTAAAGTGACACATGGAAGCATCCTCAACCACTTCTAGCTGCTGTAGGGGAAAAATTCCCTAATTTTGTGGTCATGCTCCCCAATAAAGTGGAATAGATCAGGTGGCTCATTAACTGAAAAATTTACCAAAAATACATAGGAGGCTATTCAATCATTACCTTGTGAACTTTCTAAAGTTGAGAAAGGTGCATAAGAGATTCGATGAGGGGAAAGGGAGAAGTGGATTGAGTGATTAGGACTGTTTTCCAAACTAGTGCAACTTGTTAGCTGAGGTTTGTTTACTGCTCAAGACAGAAGTACTGCTGTTAAGTACTTCTGTCACTACAAAAAATCCTAGAATTAGCGTCCCATTTAGCATCCCATTTTAGTGTTTTTTTTACATCGACTGGTCAAACTAGACGCTAAATGGGACGTTTCATGGACAAAACTTAAAGAGTCTCAAAAAATGTCTTTTTTTTCTTCCTAGATAGCATCCTTTATGACGTCCAAAATAACGTCTATTATTTTGCTTCTAGAATAGCGTCCAACTTTTATTCCTAAACAATGTCAAGGTTTGCTTCCTAAATAACGTCCTATTTTACTCCCTAGCAAGTGACCTGTTTTGCTTCTTAAATGGCATCCCTGTTAGTGCCATATTTGCATCTTTAATAGCATCGTGTTAGCATCCAAATTAGCATCCAATATTGCATCCATTTTTGCTACCACTTTAGCATCCCATTTTGCACCATCTTTTACTTCCAAATATGTGTCAATTTTCGCTTCCAAATTTGCACCAATTTTTTCTTCCTTTTTTGCTTCATGTTTTGCTACCAAAATGACACCAAATATTTCTTCTAGTGTTGCAGCATATTTTGCTTCCTATGTAGCGCCATGTTTTGCATCCAAAGTAACTTCGTATTTTGCTACCATATCAACACCATGTTTGGCTTTATCATTAGCGCCACCTATTGCATACTTTTTAATGCCTAGTTTCACATCTTATTTTGCTACCATATCAACGCCATGTTTGGATTCATCATTTGTGCCACATGTTGCATCCTTTATAATGCCTAGTTTCGCATCTCTCATTTTTTTGTCACTAATTTAGTCATATTTAGTAATTTTATATACGAATTTTGGTCATTTGTTTCGTCACTTATCTCTTATTTTTTGGTTACAAGTTTAGTTGTTTATAACCAATATTATAATATCATTAGGGCATGGAGGAATCGAACCACCAACCATTTGCTTGTAAAGCAGGAGCTCTTCCATTGAGCTAGCACCCTTTAAGAATTTGGGAACCTAACTTATGAAGTCCTCTATAATGGTATATATATACACTAGTACATGTGAACATTTTTCCCACAGAAAATCGTTGCTATTGCAACACTTGTGCATTGCTATAGCGACGGACATGAACCCTATCGTGGCAACAATTTTGTCGTTGTAGTAACACTTTCCACAGTTCATCTCTATAGTGACACAAAATACATGAAACATGGGTTGTTTAAAAAATCAAATTGTGTCACTATAGAGACACTTCCCCGTTGCTATAGCAACATTTCCATCGTTGCTATAACAACACTTGGTTGTCACTATAACGTTGAGGTGTCGTTGTTGTAGCAATGAGGTGTTGTTACTATAGAGACGGAGGCACATGTTTAAAATATTTTTGTGCCAACAATGTGTCATCGCTGTAGTAGCGAGGTGCTGTCGCTATAGCGACGCCTGTTTGTGCAACTTACCGACGGGCTTTGTATACTAGCGACGAAAATTCCCTCACTAGTATAGCAAGCTCATCAAAGAGTTGCACAAAAAGTCATTGCTTTGATGATTTTCCATAAGAAGAACCCTTCAAGCTCTCTCTCGGTTGAAATAAAGATGATTTATAATGCTTATGCATACTTGGTGAAATATATAAGAAAAATATATGCACATTTTAAAGATAAATTGCAACCTTGCTCTCCATCCCATGAGCCACTTTCATATTATATTTCAAAAATGAGTGATAATTTTGTTGAAGCAACTATTACAGACCCACATGTAGAAGATAATATCCACGAAGTATCCATCTCACTCTTCCATGAAGACAAGGGTAATGTAAGCTATAGTTCTTACCATATTTTTATTTTAACAATGTAATGGTTGATTTGGAGAACATTATTTTGGAAGAGAGACCCTTATATACTGATGAGATGTTAGATGCATTGATCTCTTCATGTGATGAGAATGAAGGAAACCAAGTGTTTCAAGTTAGTAATAAAAAATTTCAAATCGATAGGCATAGTTTGTGGATGGATTGTTGGAAATTGTTTGGGGATCCCATATATGAGACTGATGGGGATGATTCTAGGGAGTGAAAAATTGATTTTGTGCCTCTTGGACAACCATGCTTACTAAGTGAATGTGCATAAATTTTCGATGGTGATTTAAAGCCATGTTTTCCAATGTATGATTAAGAAAATTTTCAGATTTCAGAGCATGGCAATGATGATAAAATTGTTGGGTTTTTCCAACCATATACACCTTTCAAATTTTTATGTATTTGCATGTGAATTTTAGGTGGAAGATATGTTTAGGTTTTAGAAGATGTATGAAACAACAAGACATTCAGTTCATATTTTATGACTATCATTTCAAGCCATCTAACTATACACGAAATTCATTTTCCAGCTCTAAAATTTTATCTCATACTTCATCATCATGCTTGGTAGAAGATATTTGATCGTTGCACTAGAGCCTACAATGAATGTGCTATACTTTGCTGTGATGTCAAGGGAAATTCAAGATTAGTATAAAGTATTACCTGGAAAATCAATTCATGGTTGTAACAATTCAATTAAAATTGTGAAGCTACTCATGTGAATTATAAATTATAGGTATTGTATCATGAATTGGATGAAATTCATAGAGATTTAGCATGAGGTTTCTACAAATATATTATCGGTTTCACGAAAGGAATGGACCTTCTATGGAAGATATATGTGAGTGGTACTTGCATGTTTTCTCCAATGAAGAAGCAACAGATCCACTATCAACATGTGAGGAAAAAACAACAAACTCAAAGTGTGCATTAGCATATCGTTCATCCTCACATTTATGACATTATCCCACTAGTAGCAACAAATCGAAAGCCATCTCCTTGGAATTAACATTAAAATTAGTGAACTATGTTGTTGAGGAAGTATTAGTTCTATATAGAATCAACAATATCGAAGGCACTAGGAAACTAGGCATATATATCCTCTCTTTGGATCAGATATCCATTACTTTATGATGAAAAAGCTTGGAACATCAATTGATTATAACAAATTTCATTTAAATGACAATGAAATATGCTCGGCAACAGATATAACAACCAAATATAACAGATATTGGTTTTAGTAGATATAATAACCATGACCATAGAGGATTGCAGATATTGAAGATCAATCCTAAGCCCACTTTGTACAATATGTAGAGACTACTTATGATAAAAAAATTATTGACTGTTTCCTTGTAGTAGGACTCAGCCTAATGCAACTGTCAATGAAAAAGACACACAAGAAGGAGTCAGGAAGAGGCAACTGTTAGTGAAAAGGTGGACCTTAATTTCTTGGTTTTTTGCAAAAATATTAGATGGAAATGTCATTTAATAATATGTAAGGTTCTGTTCTGTTGTAATAATTTAATTATTCGTAGAGGGTTGGAAGCAATACAAAATATGCCAGAACATTAAAAATTCATAAAAATTTTACATAACCACATCGTGTAAGGTGCTTCATAATCCATTTGATTTCTATCTATAATTTTTACATTACTTTCAAATGTACTAATTATGCTACACCATAATTGCTATAATGCCTAAAATTTATTAAACAACCATACCTGCACAACTGATACCAAAGAAATAGAATATCCTATAAGTGTTGGAGGATTGGACAAATCAGCTTTAGGATTTGCAGAATATGCAAAAGGTGAGGAAAATAGCACTTCAACACATGCACAATATAATACATAATGATTATTGTAATGCCTTTGAATGTAAGGATACAACCAACAATTGAAATGACATCAAATCTTGATCTATCAACAAATGAATATTGATTGGAAGCTAGAAATAAAAGAAAAAAAATAGGTAAAAGTTCCTCCAATAACTCATCAGGTTGTTTGCAGGATTTAAAGAATGAACAATCCCTCGTAAAAGCACAGGAGCCTAAAAAGGAAACTAGAATACTAAACCCTTATCCAAAATAACATATCCTATAATACTTCTGTTTGAAATCATTAGATACAAAGCATCAATAAGCCCCAAACGAAGATGATACGGAATAATAAAACTTAGTAACCATTATATCGAAAGTGGGAAGAATATAGGGGGTGGAAGCCCTGAATCCAATCCACTACCTCTAGCAAGTTAGAAATAAAACCAATCGAAGAATGTCAGATCATTAATTCTAATATGCACAACCATATTAAACATGCAATATAATGGCTATGGTTGTTTCGCTTATGAACTCTTAGTTTAGGAATCTCTGAGAGAATTGTCAAGATCTATGAAATAAGGAATCGGTAAGGAAATTTATTTTGATCTATAATAGTATAAACCAAGGCTGTGAGACATTAAATACAAATACAATCCTTGTGTTACCATGCAACAACAAGTCAATAGATTTAAATCATGAAACAAAACATCAATAAAGAGCCTTAATGCTTATTTATTCATATTTAAAAAGGAAATAGTGCACAATTATTGAGGTTAAAAATAGAAAAATCCTTCAATGAGTGTATGCCTAGTTTAGTGTACTTGATACAGGGTTCATTGAGGATAGCAAAGTAAAATAGCAATAATGCATATTCATTCCAATGATCAATTTAAAAGGATTTAGCTTTTACAATGGCTGAAATTATGGTTTTAAAAGCACCATTTGTATGTAGATTTTCCAAAACAACAAAATCGTTGTTCTATATCACTCCATAATTGTGTCTAGACTCTAAACCTGCATAGATCCATCTTAATCCTAGATTTATCAAGCGCAAAGAGGGATAAAATTTCTTTTGTAAATTTTTTCTTGATGTGTAAAAAATTTTAAGTAAAAAACTTACACCTCAATAAAAGATCCAGAGTTAAGATGGATCAATGATGGTATTAGTTTTTCAGCTTTTTATTTTGAATGCATTGTTTATCCCTAGTTGAATATTAAAGGAAAATTTACAGTTAAGAGATTGAGTTTTATAAGGGTTGTGACCTACAGTACTACATACATAAATGCATGAATCAAGAACTTACTCTATTTGATATAAGTAAGAAGTTTGGACACACTTTAGATTAACCTTAGTAACAATGTTCTTCATGATTTGAATGCATGCTATCGATGACCTGCATCCAAATAATAGTCGATTCTGCTTGACATTATGTATACAATGGTATTTTAGTGTAACTGGATTTCATATACTAAGAGATGTCATAAATCTCGTAATTATGGTCAATATGTACAGAATACCACTTTTCTATAACTAGAAACTACAACACCATTGGTGTGTAATAGAGATACCATTGATATGTAAACTGAATCCTACTAGTAGGCTTATAGAATTCTGGCAAATTTTGTTCACAAAATCGGATGATGAGGATACGATCAAACAAATTGAAGAATCATATCCACATGGAAAAGGTTTTGTAGGTTTTCTTTTACTTGGGACCATCTTAGTATGGGTTCCTTTGTGTGTCCACCAACTGCAACCATACTTGTCACACATCTATTGCAAAATCCTTTTTTTCACAAAGGAAAATGGCTCCACAATCATTCCCGTCATTTAAAAAGATTTCTCGCTTGCTGCATTTGCTCTTATAACCACATCCACACCTAGAAAACATGAAATGTTGAAATACATCTAATGATTGTTCTTAATGTTGTTGCAGAACCATCATTTCACAGATCCTATACTCAAAACACAAAAGTAGAAACTTACAAGGGGGTTTTAACCTCTTGATTCCTCAATTGAAATTTGAAACAAGTAGGATAAATGAGAATGCCACATTTTCTAGCCTAGAAGATCATCAATCAATATGAACTTGCCTTTTCTAAGCTCAATGGCCATATATTGTCACAAAGGCTTTCCAAACTACACTTTCACCATTGAAACTATGTTGCACTCTTCATGATTTCGTAATTCCACTCTACAAGCTTTGCTTCTGGAAGAGAAATATGTATAAGAACAAAATGTTCTCTAATTTCTCCTCTTCCATTTACTTAACTCCATACATGAAGCCTCTCAACATTTCGGATACATTTTCAAAGCACACTGATGCCAACATCTCTAAAGTGATGCCGCAAAAATGTTTATAAACACTTTTTTTCATATTGATACAAAGAAAAGAGTGAATGATATATCAATGCCCAAAAATTGTCTCCAATAAGATCAAGTTTCATACAGCCAACAAACTACTACTCAAAATATGATCAGATTTAAACCTAATTTAAGTAGCAAGCTCGACAAATCATCTAAACATATACAAGATAATGCAAACAATATTAAAACTAGAACGACTGGTAGGAATTTAATTATTAATGTGCTGGAGGTTCAATTCAGGTAATGGTGCATGAGAATTCTGATCTTAATATATACACAATTTCAAAAACATTTACTTATAAAAAATGCCATTTCATAATCTTCAAACAATCAAATTCACCCCAAACAATTCTCGCACTAGAAAGCATTTTTGTCATTCTAAAACTTGGTTTGAGCCCAAAAAGAGCTATGAAGTGCAGTACTTACCTCGATATTTTTCTCTCCTAGAATAAATTTGGAATCAGTTACATCATCACTCACAATCAAAGTATGACTGATCAATGTCAGTTTTTGAAAAAACATAGCTCGTGTGATCAATGACCAAAGCACCCAGGTCCTAAATTGCATCCAACCCCGAATGATGCAATTAACATCATATTAAGCTAGCCAACGAATACAATGGATCACAGTAGAAACAAAACCATTTTTGCTAAGCCAAGTGAATTTGAACAGAGAAATACTTATTTACAAACACCACGACTAAGAATTAATCAAACCCACTAAATTCATGTTTTATTATTTTTAAATATCTCACATTGTCACCTAGATAATGCATGTTAACTATTACAAAGCCAGGTGAATTCTAGAGCTGGTTTACATTTTTACCTTACCCACTGCGTACCTCACATTATGCTGGCTACACCCCTTATCTAATTAGATGGAAGAACTTGAAAGGCTCGAAGGAATTTTCTTCCCTAAAAAAACATGCCTGGTCCTAACCTTTTTCCTTCTTGACGTTTGTTTAGGTGCTCGACCTGGAATAGGAAGGTATGAGTGGAGATTTTCTCTACACTGATTCTGGACGATATGGTGATAGGTAAGTTGGCATTAGATAGACTCCTATTCCCACCAGTGAGTCTGGCTTAAAGAAGAAAGAGAAGGAAAGATATAGTGAAAGTGAAAGGCCAATTTACCACTTTTTGGCCATCTTTGCACTCCCCAAATTACCATAAAGGTAGGCCACCTCTGTGTACTTAATTTACCATATTAGTATAGTGGGTTCATGCTCGTGATTTGAATAGACACATACCACCTTTTAGTATGGAATTGAACTTATTAATATGCCACCTTATATTTCTCAATTGACTATAGAAACCACTTAGCCTTTGAACCTTACTTGGGAACCACCTTAGAATACTTTGGTGAGACTAGCCCTTTGGAATCAAGCTTTTGAGCTGCCCCCGAAGATCTCTTAGGAATCAGACTTTTGAATTGCCTTAAAATCTGATTTTTCTCCTATGACTCTGACTGAACCTCGCCTTAATTGAACCCTCTACCCCCTTTCCTTCTAACAATCCTTGCACAAGGAAAACAACTTGCCCTAGTCTAACCAATAGTAGAGGCTTCAGTAGCAAATCTAGATGGAAATGATCTAGGACTTGGTAGAATCATTTGATAGAAGAGTTTAAAAGGAGACTCTTCACGAGTGACGTAGTAATAGCTATATCCCATCCTTTTAAGGATGGAATGGGTACTTTATATATAAGCCTCCATCCTATTACAATATCAGTTACTATCAAGATTGCGAAAACCCAATTTCAGGAAGGGTTCGCCGCGTTGATGGAAGATATGGATTGGGGTTCAAAGTGGTTTAAAGGCGCTCACGCCTGGGTTAGATAACAGGTGATCATAACATTAATGAACATTTCGAGACCAATTTCTATACATCTCAACGTCAAAAAAATATGCCCAAAATAAATTGTCCCTATGAAAAAGGTAGAAACATGGAAAATCTAACATACCCATAATGGATTATCACGGCGTAAAGCAGAATTACGGTCTCCAAAACTTGGTATTTTCTCTGTAATAGTAAGTTGTGTGAAGAAGGACTTGTTAAGCTGAAGAGCATAACGGGGTTTCCACAGTGCAATCTAAAGATGTACATTATATCAACCCGATAGTCAGCAGCGATATCACGGATGAGATCAGAGGTGGTCGTGTGTAAGAATCAAATCATGGCCGTAATCAACAAAGTCCAAAATTGTAGACAAATCCAAAGAGCACGCAAGATCTGTATATGCATGCAAATAAAATATAAGCCTGAGAATATATAAACTAAATCCTAGACGCGCATTAATGAACGATTAAAGGGTGAATATCATAACTTACTGTCAACAGAGGGGGCAAAGAGAATGAGTCCATCGTACAAGTACTGGCCATATTTCTGCAGTTCGAGCTTGGGATCATGCACAAGTTTGAAGTCGAGATCGAAACCACGATCTGTGAGTGTTTTGAAGAAAAGTGAATGAGATGAATTGATAACTAGGTTGTCCACGAGCACGCGAATGTGTCGATCCGTTGGACTCTCGGGAGAAAACCCAAGTGAAAAAATAGGGAATAGAAATAATACGGATAATGTAATCAACCTGATGCTGGTAGCCATTGTTACAGTAAACAAGGTTTTCATAGGGTTTCTCCATCGGTATTCACTTCTGTGAATGGTGATGGCTTTATCATGGAAGATGTTTCCCAATTTGTAAAACTAGCATACCCCAAAGCGGGGGAAATCAAACACCTAAATGAACTTCGATTTGTTTAAAATGAACAGAAATGGAAATTTCGCTTCTCTAAAATGAAAGAAATTATTTTTCAAAATTATAATTTAGCAAGCTGATTCATGACATAGAATACAAATGATGGTGTGTACATTTGTATGTATTTTTGTATTTAACGAGAAAGTTGTATAATATTTTCATTTAATCAAGAAAGAGTGAAAACCTACATAGTAAAAAAAGTTATAAAATCCAGAAACCTAAACACTTAGAATTTGACTGCGTTTGTAGTTATATAAACATTGAGCAAGTTGCATATGTATTTGGTTTACTTTGAAGCTATATATATTTGAAATGAAAGAATATATTTTATACTATTTTGTAATAAATATGTGATTTAAAGAGAAATTGAACAATTGGATTTCACCCACTAATAAAAGAATATTTTTTACATTTCTAAGAGATGTACACAAATATCGTTGTCATATTAAATGCTAATATGGCCTCTGTGAAATGCCATTGTGAAATTCAAAAGGATGACATTATGTGAAATTATTGAATTAAAATAAAGTCTATGGTAAGTAGAGCAAGTGCAACATTTTTAAAAGGCCAAAACTGAGAAGCAAATGTGGTATGTATCTTCAGTTTCAAGATGGAAGTGGCCTCCTTGCAATCCTTCATTGTGAGAGGCATCGTGTCAATCACAGAAAACATTTTATTTTTAGAGAGATCCCACTAACATTACAAAAATCCAAACCAAGGGCGATAAGGTCTGAAGTGAGCACAAATGGAAGAAATGAGAAGAGGAAGCCATGGGTGAGTGCAATGGCTCCCTCACTTGGGATTAATGCGACAAGACTTGTTGTGCATTGGAGTGGGTGAGGATGCCAAATGTAACACATGACCAACTTATCACCAAAAAAAATTTTAACTTCAAACATTTTCAATCTAAATGGAATCAAACCTAACCAAATTGAACTTTCTAAGGCAGGGATCTTTGTTTTGTGGGGTCCCTATTTTACACTATAATTCCCTTGTCTAACTTGATTGCATCATTGGCAAGTTGATATACAATTGAATTATTGAGATGTGTGAGGTGCATAATTTTCACATCGTCAAGGCTTTGAAGGATCCAATTAATATGCTCATAATTCTTACCTTGTATATTCCCTTCTTTAAGTTTTTTCCCCTTTATATGCTTTATGACAAGAAATGAATTTCTAAAACTTATGATATGTTCTAGTTGAAGACTCTTCAAAATAATGAGTTCTACTTGTCACTACACCTATACTCATGCAAATTTCATTTCATCCTTTCCATCAAGATCCAAGAAAACTTGCACTTGCCACCCCTTATAATTACTTATACAATATTCTAATAACATAAATTCTAATTATAGAAAAAATTAGAACCATATTTACGAAACACCCCAAAGTAGGAAAATGAAACATAACCCTTGCATGTGCATTATGTGCAACTTAACATAAGGGCACCATTGGTACATGAGGTGCAGGATCAAAATTAGGTTAAAGGATTTGCAAGGTATCAATGGTCAAGGGTTGACCATTATTTCATTAATTCAAAGTAAGCTTAGGCATGTCATATTATCGGTTGAGAGTATGAAGGTTATTATCATGAGTTCATGTAGTTGTTCTGAAATGAAGGGTATCCTAGTAGCGAAGAACTATAAGTTTGATAGGAGGCATATAGTTTTTTTCGTTTACACTATGATGACCCGAAGGTAGGGTAAAGGTTCATAGCAAAGCTTTGACAAATGCATGTGCACCAATGTTATTCAGTTTGAACGTTGGTGGAATGCCAGTTGGGGGATGTGAGGGACACTATTCCACTTACCATACCTGGAACTCCCAAACCATATCTCTAATTCTTAACGAAGATATAGCTTACAGCTACCACTATTCCCTTAGTCACCGGAGTCTGTTTTGTTTAGTGCAATGCAAGGTAACCATGAGGGAATGCTTCATATACATGGTCAATGCTAGCTTAGGAACCATAGGATGCCCATTAATAACTCTGACACTAAATCAAGAGATGACAGAAGATGAAACCCATTTCATCTAGAAATATCCAAAATATTTCTTGAGACAAATCCTGGGTTTGCCATTGAAAGCAATGTACTTGTAATCAAACTTGGTCATGAATATCCCTTCTCTAGACAGTCATCTCTCAGGCATAAACTCCCCAGCATCCTTGCCTCATATGCTTATCTCCATTCGTCCCATGGGGATATCATGTACAATAGCTTGGTGCCCTTCTTCAAGTGAGTTTTTTGTGATCCATTGACACAAAAGGATAAATCCTTAGAGCCTCTGACAACGCAACGTGCATATAATGTATTTGCTTCTGCTCTTCAATTGTGAAGGTAATTTCAAATAATTCAATGTTCTCTTTCTTTCTCAAGTTCCATGAAATGGTTTTGATTTTTTCTATGATTTTCTTCTCGATGTGGGGATGGCCACATCGGAAGCGAGAGAACTGGGAGAACACCATAAAAAAAGTATCACAACTTACCAGAATGAAATTAATGCAGATGCCACACAAAAAATAGTGAGAATATAGGTTCCCATTGAAATTCATATCAAGTATAATGAATTAAAGCTATGAAGGTTATATAAATTCATGGATGGTATAACCCTCTTCAAATTTATTATGAAGAGTTAGAAAAATGCTTAAAGATTTTGTAAGAGGCTGCAAAATTTAAATATTCATTGAACATGTCCTCGCAAAGAAGATATCCACAGTGTCATGATGATGAACTTCACAACAAAGATGATCCATCCTTTTGATGACCTTCTTTTTCATGTAATAAGTGAAGGCCCATCTTGCTACTGACAGGCTGCTAGGACTCTTTATGGCAATCAGACCAAGTGTGGTTGGCATGCAACCATTCCATCAATTTGCATTGATCGATTTGCATTCACTGATTAGACACCAGCTGAGGTCATGTGACTGGCATGTCACCAAGGTAATAAGAATAGAATCTATAAGGAAATGATGTCTTGCAATGTTTACGTTGCATTCTTAAATATCCTTGTGATTGAGTAATATAGTGATAGTAACCTCAAATGGCATTATATTTTGGCATTCTATTCACATTGAAATTTCAAACATATGGTTTTCAATTTGATCAGACGTGATATGGGTAAGATATCCATATATATTAGGAATTATATGAAATAGAGCACATGATAATAGGATTCATGTCAAGTAATTGTTATTTATATGTAGCATTACATATATTTCAATGATAATAGGGTTGTTTAGATGTCGTTACAGACATTTAGGTGCTATTATAATCAATTACGATCCAAAAGTGATACCACATGCGTAATTATCATTGACATCCAAATCCACATCATCATCATCATCATACAATAAATCAACATCATTGCCATCACCGTAGTTATCATCATTGTCATCATCAATATAATTGTGATAATAACGAGCAAGTAGCCATACTACCTTACAAGAATGGATGATACAGTCTTATACTTATCAAATCATATCCATACGCTCCCTCATAATTATCGTAATGCATCATCATCATGTTGTTAGGGCCAATCATATGCCATTAGGGTCTATCAAATGTTGTTGGGGACACTCAAATGCCATTAGAGCAATTTAGGTGACATTAAGCTAATTTACCCCTCATTAGGATTAATCAACATCTGAAAGTGCCATGATTACGATCATTTAGGTGCCACTTTGATAAACCAAGATCCAAAAGTACTATCACATGAATCATGATCATTGACATTGATATATCTGACATTATGTTGGACGTTTTCTGAACACAATTCCTAGCTCTAAACCTAGTGCAATTTCTAGCAAGGTTTCTTTCAAAATTTCTGGCATTGTTCCAGGCACTATATCTAGATCTATACCCAACGCTATGTTGGATTTTTTCTAGGCACAATTCCTAGCTCTATACTTGACACTATGTTGAATGTTTTTCCTGCCAAAATTCATGGCACAATTTATGTCTCTAACCGTAGATTAATATATCATGCTATGCTATTTTGGACCTTTTTTTGGGTTATTCTTGGCATTATATGGGATGCTTTTTTGGACACTAATTGGGACGTTAATTGGGATGCTAATTGTGATGCTAATTGGCATGCTAATTGGGGCGTTAATTGGGATGCTAATTATCGTCAAAAATTGCGCCAACTTTTAAAAAGGGATGCTAATTGGGATGCTTATTGGGATGCTGATTGGCATGCTAATTGGGACGCTAATTGGGATGCTAATTAGCATCCAAAATAGCACCGACGCTAACTAGGATGCTACTTGGAACGCTAATTTGGATTCTAATGGGGATGCTAATTGGGATGTTAATTGGGATGCTGATTGGGAAGCTAATTGGGACGCTAATTGGGACGATAATAAGGATGCTAATTGGGACGCTAATTGGGACGCTAATTAGCATCCAAAATAGCACCAAATTTTAAAAAGAGACGCAAAAAATGCCATTAAAAGTGCCATCCCATGGAAAAGCATCCACTTTGTCCAAACAATGATGAAAAATACACTGAAAGTGATAATGAAAGCTAAAAAGGAAGCTAAAAGAGACGCTAATGATAGGGTTTTGTTGTAGTGTGTGGATTTGTAGGCGTGTTTAATCTCATTTATTCACACAATGCTTTCATCCTAGTGGATCAGTGGACATGCCCTAGGGTCTTAAGACAAGTAGTTGAGCTATCTTTATGAAAAGGTTGGGTGGAACGGGATCCTTGGGTTGTTTGTCTCTTCTACAAGTTATTAGGTTCCATTGTGTTATCTTATTTATTTTATGTAATAAAATTAATGGAATGAAAGTAGTCATGATTAGTTTTACTATTATTGCTTGGATAATTTGCATCTGCAAATAGACTATTTAAGTCTCCATTTTATTCAAGAAAGTTTACTTGTATAAGTTTATCTAAA
This sequence comes from Pseudotsuga menziesii, assembly GCA_001517045.1. NCBI lineage: Eukaryota > Viridiplantae > Streptophyta > Pinopsida > Pinales > Pinaceae > Pseudotsuga > Pseudotsuga menziesii. Next base: position 323,964 of record LPNX010986273.1, read on the forward strand.
TAAATGAACCTAGAGTTGGAATTGATTGAATAATGAATAAAATTCCTTTCTATATTTTTCCACTCATATTACGATGAAGTACTCTAGTACAAAAGGTTTGTTTAACTGTAGTTAGGAATGATTATATAGGGTTAAAATGAATATGAACTAATATTGAACTGTAGAGTTTACATTGAATTAAATCAGCAATCTTTTCTCTCATAAGATTACCAGCAATATCTCCAAGTTGTTGTTTTATCTTTGGAAGCTTTTTGTTTTTATTTTCAAGCTAATTTACCATGTAGAATACTTATATAGAGTCTATTATAGTAAAGTTTTTGTCAGACAACTATGGAACTGTGTGAAATATAATACATTAACAATTATAGTATTATAACCCAATTATTTACAGTTAGTAAAGAAATAAATCAATCATTATTTTAGTACTGTAATACTTAAAATATAACCAATGATACTCTAGTTATATTATAATCATTAATACACAAGTTAAATATCCAACTGTTTCTTTTAAAACACCTAACATAGTAAGTTCATAATGACCAGTCAATAGACTAGAAATGATTAACAATTATAACGTCTATTGTATTATAGTATACAAAATAAGTACATAGTAAACCAATTTATAAGAAATCATGCTAACATTAATATTATTATTAATACTTGTAAACTGTTCATGTAAACCCTACTCTATTAATAAAAACCTTCATATCCATTCCAAAAACTATTCTGAAAAAAAAGGATATATTTCCAGCTTTTCCTTATAAAAAAGACAAACTATCAAAATATAATAATTGTTTTACCAAAAATCAAAATTATGAAGATAACATAAATATCAAAACTATTTATTAAAAAAATAAAACCCTAGGATAAATCCTTTACATTATATCTTTTACATATAGATTTCCCAACAACTAAACTTTTACCAATGGATTAAACTAATTCGCAACCATAGCTTAATTTCACAAGAAAATGATTGTCTTAACATTAATCTATTTATACCAAGCATAAGTCATTCTATGACTGAAATTACAAGAGGAACACAAATACTCACACTTATTTACACGTCGAGCTGTAAGATATTCCCTTTATAAATAGAAGAAATATATACAGAGTCTTTAAATTACCAAAAACATTATTTAATATAGTCGCCACACGGTCAACTCTTAAAACTAGAATGCATTAACATATGAGTTTCCTCGAAGGTAGATCAGTGGCAAAGCAAGAGGCTGAGTACATTTCTCTCATAATTTTTTTTACAATATTAAAAATTTTGCAAAACAAAACCCCGGACAGTAACATTTTTACTCTAAATAAAAATTTACAAGAGTCGTAGCTTATTGGTAAAACCCCTAGGGTTATAACTAAAAACAGCCATACGACTTCCATCTTTAAAACAAAACAAAACAACAATTATGCCATAAGTATTTCAAACTCCCACAGTAATAATCCATAAGCACCATCCTTTTCATCGCAGACACAATCACAATGAAGGATACCCCCAGGTTGAAACCGAGGCTTACCCGAGCTTTCATGTCCGCAACCTTCAAGCTCAAGCAAATGCCTTAAACCTTCACCTATATATTCTTCACCTATCACAAGGCAACCATGGCTTATAAATGTCAAATTTGAGCTTGGTATAAATGAAGAAAAATAAAATGAAAATGCTTGGAGGATTTCGAAATGACTTACCTGTTTAAACTGATGTGATCACGGTAAAGGTGAAGAACCAGGTTCAAGCCTGAGTGACAATTGTTGCTTAGAATTTGAGAAGGTCGAGGGCCTGTCAACCCATGCTCCCTTTCCAAATAGTAAACAACAAATGAAATCCAACGAGAGTGAAGGTAAGGATTTGAATGCCTTTTCTTAGGGTTTAACGCCAAAAACCCTCCTTCCAACGAGAAACCACCACGTGGTTTCCACTAACCTCGAAACTCTTTTGGGTATTTCTATAGTTTTGAATTAGCATGAAAAAACCTGTGAATTTTGAGTTAAGAAATAAACCAATTACTTAATACATGTTAAAATTTGAACTAAGTTATAGTATTATATTATGTGAAGTGTTAGCTAGGTTGTAGTTGTAGTTTTATGCATCAACTACATGCCTAGGGTTGCTATTCTTGTATTTAGTTTCTAGTGCCATAATAATAATGTTAATTCTTATGATTAGTTAAATTATAGGCTTAACATGGTTTAAGTCATAGTTTAAAACATTGATAATGTAATTAAGCTCCTAGTACTAAACAATTAGAAGCACGTTACAATAACTATACCGTCAATCTTATAAATTATCTTTGCTAGAACAAATAATCACACTTCCAATTCAGGTTTCTACCTAGGTAGAAATAGTCTTTGCGATAGACCTAGGAATTCTTACACTTTAGTAATATAGACAATAAATGAAGTTAATAATCTTTCCTAACTTACTCAATTAGTCTTTAGAGATTTAATATATTACATCATAACCTCGAAGAAGGTTTTACCTGTGAATCCTGTATAAGCATCGGATCTGCGTTAGCTTTAAGAAAAGCTAAGTAAGCCTCGAGATAACCACAAACCCCTTCAGTAAGAAAAGAAAACAACCATCATAATCATACATGTTCTTACAAACAAACCAATGATCTGAATTCAATAATTTGAAACTTTTTAACTTTTGATCAACTTCTATTCAAGACTAAAAATCAATAAAGTTTGTGTAGGGTTAGTGACATGTGACTTAAAGGTTAGTAAGTAAATTTATGTATCCTTTTAGTTACAGTTAACCAAAGAGTTTTTAACTCCTAAGTTTTCTCTTGATAACCTGTCTTTTAATCTACCCGTTAATAAAACTAAAATTAGTTATTAACTAGCATTCTGGCTATTATTTAGCATTAAGTGTCACATAGAAAATTTTTAAATTTTTGTTAATTTTTGTGAATGTCACATATGGTATCAGAGCGAGGTTTAGAAACTAGGACTGAAGTGGCTCAACGCACGTAAAAAAAATAATTAGAAAGTAAGGATACTGATTTATGATTTTAAAATGTTGTTGTACAAAATATGTCCTGAATTTGATTTGTAGGTATGGAAGGACTTGAAGAGTATGCTAAAGAGAGGCCCATGTTAAATGAACAAAATAATTTTGGGAAAGAACCTATTAAAGAGGATATAACTAATAACTCATTTGAATTACTGCAAATAGTTAAGGATCTAAGAACTGCAATGGAGACTGTTAAAAAAGAAAATGAGAGAATCCTAGGAGCTCAGGCGGAGTTGAATCAAATGCTGCTGAAAAAGTTGTATAACAAAGAAAATGATAAACAGATAGAATCTGACACTACATCCTATCAATAAAGAATAAAATGTCAAAATAATCTAAAATTAAAAGTAGTTCTTCTTCTGAATTTAATGGTAACTCACATAGAAAGAAACGCCAGTATTCTAGTGACAGTAGCGAGAGTAATTATCATTGTAAAAAGAAGACATACAAGACTTATGAAGATATTTATGGGGAGTTCAAAAAGATTAAACCACCAAATTTTAATGGTGAAATAGAAAAAGGAGCGGAATCCAAAGCATGGCTATCTGGAATGAAAACGTATTTTCATATTTATAGTTATTCAAATGAGTTAAAAGATATGATGGAAATATATAACTTAACTGGAAAAGCCGACATCGGGTGGCAGGACATAAAGCAAGTTAAGAGCATAAAAGAGAAGAATATAAACTAGAGCACTTTTAAAAAGTACTTTAAAAAGAAATTTATGTCGGAACAATATTATGAGGAATGAGCTAAAGAATTTTATGACCTAAGGTTGGGAACCATGAGTATCAAAAGAGTTAAATAATAAATTTCCAAGCTTATTGCGATATGTTCCTTATATTGTTGATGAAAACCCCAAGGTACATTGGTTTTTGAGCTATTTACCTTTTCACATTAAGGACATAGTTAAATATGATAATCCCAAAACCCTTAAAGAGGCCATGTGAAATGCAAATTTCTACTATGAATAGAACCAAAAAAGGGAGAACATGCCAAACTGGAAAACAAAAAGGTTTAATAATTTTGAGCAAAGAAAGAAAGGTTTCACACCTAACTGGAATTTTGGGCATAATAACTCACGCAATTTTTCTAACAAAAATTTTCAAGGAAATAATTTAAAAAGTAACTCACAGCAAAACTCTATTGTCACAAGAAATAAAGAATTTACAAATAATCACAACAACTACGTTGAAAATAACAAACGTAAGGAACAGGTAAAATGTTGGGAATGCCAGGGACCTCACTATGCATCAGTTTTCCCTAATAGGAAGAAGGATGTCAACAAAATTCATGCTATGTAGGAAGATACAACGGTTGGTGATTTAGTGAGAGGGATGCCCAGAATCAATGCAGCACTGGAAAACAAACATGATGAATATCACACTTCCATGGTGGAAGTAGAAGGTATGCTCAATCATAAACCTATTTCTATTTTAATTGACCTAGGGGCTATCCTGAGTTATGTCTCTCCCAGTTTAGTAGAGAAAAGTAAACTACCGGTAGAAAAATTTGCAAATTCATGGATGGTTCAATTAGCTACAGGAAAAAAAAGGAAAGTAATAGATTTCATGAAAGATTGTACTTTATTTATGAATTGGTTCGAAACTTCTGTAAAGTTGAATGTACTTTCGTTAGGCTCCTATGATGTATTAATCGGAATGGATTGGTTGGAACTACATCAAGTAGTGTTAAATTGTTTTGATAAAACCTTTACATGTTTAAATAACAAAGGAGAAATAATAACAGTAAAAGGAATCCCTAGGAAAACAACAATTAGACAAATCTCTGCTTTACAACTAAAAAGGGTTGTTCGAAAGGGATGCAAATATTTTGCTATAACAATAACTAATGAGAAACACATTAATAAAGAAGATGAACTAAAATTAGAAGATATACCAATTTTAAGAGGTTATTCAGATGTATTTCGAGAGGAAATTCTTGGATTGCCTCTGAAAAGAGAGTTGGATTTCACTATTGAGCTGGTACCTAGTGCGGTGCTTAACTCAAAATCTCCTTATCAGATGAACATCCTAGAGCTTAATGACCTAAAATCACAATTAAAATAATTGATAGATAAGAAGTATATAAGACCAAGTGCATCTCCTTGGGGAGCATTGGTCATCCTTGTTATAAAGAAGGATGGTACTCTACGCTTATGCATTTACTACCTTCAGCTTAATAAGATGTCAATTAAAAATAGATACCCATTTCCCCACATAGATGATATGTTTTACCAGTTACGCAGAGCAACAATATTTTCAAAAATTGACTTAAGATCCGGTTATCATCAAGTAGGGATTAAGGATGAGGATATTTTCAAGACAAAATTTACATCTTGATATGGTCACTATGAGTTCATTGTCATGCCATTTGGGCTAAATAATGCCCCGACAGTATTTATGTGTTTAATGAACAATGTATTACATAAATATCTAGATAAGTTTGTAGTAGTATTTATTGATGATATTTTAATCTATTCTAAGACTAAAGAAGAGCACAAAGAACATTTAAAATCATTTTACAAGTGTTAAGGGAACATCAATTGTATGCCAATTTCAGTAAATGAGACTTCTTCAAAGGTAAAATACAATACTTGGGTCATGTAATAACTAAAGATGGGATCTCAGTGGATCGAGATAAAATAAAAGAAATTAACGAATGGCAGGTCATAAAGGATGTGACTAATGTATGGTGGTCATTCATGGGGATCACTGGTTATTATCGAATATTCATTGAGGGTTTATCAAGGATCATAAATCCCATAACTTCTTTGCAGAAGAAAGGGAAAAAATTTGTGTGGGATAAAAAATGTGAAGAGAGTTTTAAGAAATTAAATGAATTATTAAATACTGCACCAATTTTAAGAATTGTCGATCCTAATAAGGAATTTATTGTATGCATTGATGCATGAAATGATGGCCTTTGTGGGGTCTTAACTCAAGAAGGACATGTAATAGCGTATGAGTCCAGGAAACTTAAAATTCACAAGAAAATCTACGCTACTTACAATTTAGAATTGGATGCCATGATACATGCATTAAAGATGTGGTACCATCACTTGATCCTGAGAAAATTTATTTTAATGACATATAAAAAGGGTTTAAAGTATCTGTTGGATCAACCAAATTTAAATTCAAGGCAAGCTAGGTGGCTATATTTCCTTAGCAAATATGATTTTGAGATCCAACAAATCAAGGGGAAGGAAAATAAAGTAGCTGATTCTTTGAGTAGAAATGTAAGATTAAATTTTATGGAAGAAATCAGTACTTACAAAACAGATTTAAAAGATCAGCTCAAAGAAGGACTAAAATTGGATGAAAATTACAAAAAATTGCAAGTTAAAGTGGCATAAAATGTAACTGATAGTTTAAGTACATGCTACAGTTTAAATGAAAAGGTGTTAATACTTTATAAAAATGAATTGTATATATATAATGTACCTAAAGCTAAGTTGTTAATTTTAAATGAAATACATAAGAGTCCTTATTCTGGACACCCTCGCTATCAAAATACAATAACTATGTTACGAAAAGATTATTTTTGGCTGAATATAAAGAATGAATTAGAAGAATATATTGCTAGATGTTTTGAATGCCAACATGTTAAGACTGAACATTAGCATCTAGCTGGTTTATTACACCGTTACCAATTCTTAGCTGGAAATGGGAAATAATCAGCATTGAATTCATTACAAATTTTCCTAGAAATCCAAACTAGAATGATTCTATAATGGTAGTTGTTGACAAAATCAGTAAGGAAACCCATTTTATACCAATAAAGACCACTGATAAGGCTGCTAATATTGCGGAAATATTTATGAAGCAAAATTTTCGTTTACATGGAATTCCAAAAGTTATAATTTCTGACATGGACTCTAAATTCATGGAAAACTTCTAGAAATCTTTATTTAAAGGCTTAAATACTACTTTAAATTTCAATAAATATTTTCATCCACAAATAGATGGGAAGATAAAAATGGTAAAGCATATCTTGGAAGATATGTTAAGGATGTACGTTAGAGAACAACCAAGTAAGTGGCAGGACTACTTACACTTGGTTGAGTTTGTATACAATAACCACTACCAAGATTCTGCAAAATTCAACCAATTTGAGATTTTGTATGGCAGAAAATGCAATACTCCCATCTCATGGAGTAACCCCATTGACAGGTTAATACTAGTACCTGAGTTATTAAAGGATATGGAATTAACCGTGAAGTAGGTACAAGGTAATTTAAAGGTTGCACAAGATAGACGGAAGAGTCAAGCAGATCTTAAATATACTCAGAAAGAGTTCTAGGTGGGCGAACATGTTTTCATTAAGGTAAAACCTAAAAAGAGTTCCTTAAAATCAGGGATTTGTGCTAATCTAGCACCCAGGTACCGTGGGCATTTTGAAATATTGTCTAGAGTTGGATCGGTGGCATACCAATTGGCTTTACCATCGAATATTAAAGTTCATAATGTTTTTCATATTTCTATTTTAAAAATATATGTACATGATGCTACTCATGTGATAAATTGGAATGATGTGAAGGTGGAACCCGAAGGAGATTTTCTAGTGGAAACAGATTGTATCCTTGACAAGAAAGAGATCTTGCTTCGGAATTGCACAATTGGGCAGGTGAAGGTGCAATGAAACACTTTAGTCCAGAAGAAGAAACCTGGGAATTGGAGAGTCATATGCGGGAAACATATCTAATTTTGACCCAGGGAAACTCTGAGGATGATGAATAAAGCAACATCGAGGATGATGCTACACTTAAGGGGGGGTGTATGTCACATTCCCCAATTTCAATAATATTTTTTGTTTAAGAAAACATTATATTTTTCTTTTATTGTAAACTTTATAACTATTGACAATGTGGGGTCAAGGATGACTATAATCAATTATGTTGAATATTTTATTAGTCAATAAATAAAATATGATATAAATAGCCTAAGGAGGTTGTTGAATGAGTGGCCATTGGTCCATTAGGAGGAATAGACTCGGGTGAGAGTAAATTGATGCATGGAAGCATCCTCAACCACTTCTAGCAATTGTAGGGGGCAGCTTCCCTAATTTTATGGTCATGTTCTCCAAGAAAGTGGAATAGAGCAAGGGGATAATTAATTGAAAAGATGACCAAAAACACCTAGGCATTCATATATCTATCCATCGAATTCAGCAAGAGGCTATTCAATCATTACTTTGTGAAATTTCTGAAGTTGAGAAAGGTGCACAAGAGATTCGATGAGGGGAAATGTAGAAGTGGATTGAGTGATTAAGACTATTTTTAGACCTAGTGCAGCTTGTTAGCTGTGTTCTTTATTGCTGAGGACAGAAGTACTATTGTTAAGTACTTTTGTGGAGTTGTAGGGGTATTTAATCCCATTTATTCACACAATGCTTTCATCTTGGCGGATCAGTGGACAGGCTTGGGGGTCCTAAGAAAAGAAATCGAGCTATCTTCAGGAAAAGGTTGGGTGGAACAAGCTCCTTGGGTTGTTTGTCTCTTCTACAAGTTATTAGGTTCCATTGTGCTATCTAATTTATTTTATGTAAGCAAATTACTAGAATGAAAGTAGTCATGATTAATTTTACTATTATTGCTTGGATAATTTGCATCTACAAATAGACTGTTTAAGTCTGCATTTTATTCAAGAAAGTTTACTTGTATAAGTTTATCTGAATAAATGAACCTAGAGTTTGAATTGATTGATTAATGAATAAAATACCTTTCTGTATTTTTCCACTCATCTTATGATGAAGTACTCTAGTACAAAAGGTTTGTTTAGCTGTAGATAGGAATGATTATATAGGGTTAAAATGAATCTGAACTAATATTGAACAATAGAGTTTCCATTGAATTAAATCAATCATCTTTCCTCTAATAAGATTACCAGCAATATCTCCAAGTAACTATTTTAGCTTTGGAAGCTTTTATTTTCATTTTCAAGCTAGTTTACCATGTAGAATAACTATATAGAGTCTATTATGGTAAATTTTTTGCCACACAACTATGTGAAATATAATACATTAATAATTATAGTATTATAACCTAATTATTTACAGTTAGTAAATAAATAAATCAATAATTATTTTAGTACTGTAATACTTAAAATATAACCAATGATTCTCTAGTTATATTATAATAATTAATACACAAGTTAAATATCCAACTGTTTCTTTTAAAACACCTAACATAGTAAGTTCATAATGACTAGTTAATAGACTGGAAATGATTAAGAATTATAACGTCTATTGTATTATAGTATACAAAATAAGTACATAGTAAACAAATCTATAAGCAATCATGCTAACACTAATATTATTAATAATACTTGTAAACCATTCATGTAAACCGTACTCTATTAATAAAAACATTCATATCCATTCCATAAACTATTTTGAAAAAGGATAGATTTCCATCTTTTCCTTATAAAAAAAACAAACTATCAAAATTTAATAATTGATTTACCAAAAATAGAAATTATGAAGATAACATAAATATCAAAACTATTTATTAAAAAAATAGAACCCTAGAATAAATCCTTTACATTATAGATTTTACATATAGATTTCCCAAGAACTAAACTTTTACCAATGGATTAAACTAATTCTCAACAATAGTTTAATTTCACAGACAAATTATTTTCTTAACAAGTATCTATTTATACCAAGCATAAGTCATTCTATGACTGAAATTACAAGAGGAGTGCAAATAATCACACTTATTTACACTTCATTCCATAAGCTCTACCCTTTATAAACAGAAGAAATATAAACAGACTCTTTAAATTGCCAAAAAAATTATACAATACAGTCACCACATGGTCAACTCTTAAAACTAGAATGCATTAACATATGATTTTCTTCGAAGGTAAATCAATGGCCAAGCAAGAGGACGAGTACGTTTCTCTTAGCATTTCTTTTACAATATTGAACATTTTACAAAACAAAAACCTGGACAATAATGTTTTTACCCTAAATAAAAATTTACAAGAGTCGTAGCTCATTGGTAAAACCCCCAAGGTTATAACTAAAAATAGCCATACGACCTCCATCTTAAAAAAAAAACCAATGGTTATACCATAAGTATTTCAAACCCCCATAGTAATAATCCATAAGCACCATTGTTTTCATCATAGACACAATCACGACGAAGGATATCCCCAAGTTGAAACCGAGTCTTACCCGAGCTTTCATTCCCACAACCTTAAAGCTCAAGCAAATGCGTTAAACCTTCGCCTGTATCTTCTTGACCTATCATAAAACAACCACAGCTTAGAACTGCCAAATTTGAGCTTGGTACAAATGAATAAAAAGAAAATGAAAAAATGCTTGGAGGATTTCAAAACGACTTACCTGTTTAAAATGATGTGTTCATGGTAATGGTGAAGAACCAAGGTCAAGCTTGAGTGAAAATGTTTGCTAAGGATCTGAGAAGGCTGAAGGCCTATCGGCCCACTCTCCCTTTCCAAATAGTAAACAAAAAATGACACCTAACGAGAGTGAAGCTAAGGCTTTGAATGCCTTTGCTTAGGTTTTAACGCCAAAAACCCTCCTTCGAACAAGCAACCACCATGTGGTTTCCACTAACCTCGAGATTATTTTGGGTATTGCTATAGTTTTGAACCAACACGATATACCCTATGATGTTTGGGTTAAGAAATAAACCAATTAATTAATACATGTTAAAACTTTAATTAAGTTCTAGTATTATGTTATGTGAAGTGTTAGCTAGGTTGTAGTTGTAGTTTTATGCATCAACTACATGCCTAGGGTTGCTATTCTTGTATTTAGTTTCTAGTTCCATAATAATAATGTTAATTCTTATGATTATGTAAATTATAGGATTAACATGGTTTAAGTCATAGTTTAAAACATTGAGAATTTAATTAAGCTCTTAGTACTAAGCAATTAGAAGCATGTTACAATAACTATACTGTCGATCTGATAAATTATTTTTGCTAGAACAAATAATCACACTACCAATTCAGGTTGCTACCTAGGTAGAAATAGTCTTTGCGATAGACATAGGAATTGTTACACTTCAGTAATCTAGACAATAAATGGAGTTAAGAATCTTTCCTAACTTACTCAATTAATCTGCATAGCTTTAATATCTTACATCGTAACCTGGAAGAAAGTTTTACCTATGAATCCTGTACAAGCATCGGATCTGCATTAGCTTTAAGAAAAGCTAAGTAAGCCTCAGTCTAACCACAAGCCCATTCAATAAGAAAAGAAAACAACCATCAGAATTATACACGTTCTTACAAACAAACCAATGATCTGAATTCAATAATTTGAAACTTTTTAACATTTGATAAACTTCTATTCAAGATTGAAAATCAATAAAAAGTTTGTAGGGTTAGTGACATGTGACTTGAAGGTTAGTAAGTAAATATCTATATCCTTTTAGTTACAGCTAACTAAAGAGTTTTTAACTCCTAAGTTTTCTCTTGATAACTTGTCTTGTAATCTACCTGTTAAAAAAACTAAAGTTAGTTATTAACTAGCATTCTGGCTATGATTTAGCATTAAGTGCCACATAGAAATTTTATAAATTTTTGTGAATTTTTGGGGATGTCACAAAACAGCAACACCTTCTTCAATTAGTTGGTAAATCTCAATAAAAAAGATTCAGTTTCAGATCACATCAAGCAATTTCAGTAGCTAAGTCTCAAAGTGAAGAATATTTCAGAAGATAATTTGTTAGATTTCTTTATTGGAACCTTGAAAGATAACATTAAACATGAGGTGTGACTCTTTGAACCATCATCGCTAGAGAAGGCTTTCATGATGGAAAGGAAGGTTGAAAATAAAAATATGGCAATCACTACTAGAAAGGACTTCACCAACACATATAGAGAAAATAATGTTCCTTCTTCCAAACCACCATAAAGGTTGACACCCCAACAACTAGATGAAAGAAGAGAAAAAGTGTTATTCTTTAATTGTGACAACAAGTGTAGTAAGGGACATAAGTTCAATGAGAAGAAATTATTCTACATAGATTATGAAGAGGAATAACCAAAAGAAGAGGAAGCATCTCAATAAGGGGTGAAAACACGAACCTAGGAAACATTTTTATGAAAACAAAGTGAAAAAAAGAGGGCACGTGGATGAACACATGAAAAAAAGTCAACCTCAAACTCTAGGCCGAGAGTTTGTGAAATTTCAAACTCTCGCTCGAGAGTTTAATAAAAATCTAGGCTGAGAGTTTGAACCAATCACCACACTGTATTTTTTAAAAATCTCTCAAATGAGAGTTTGAAAACATTCGGATGATAGTTTGAACTAAAATCTTGGTCTAGAGTTTGGAAGATATTTTTCAGCCGAGAGTTCATGGTCAACAAAACCTGCAAAAATATATGTTATCTTTCTGGAACCTGCAACTTCTGCAAGCCCAAACTCCTACAAATTTGAAACATTATTTGTCGGAATTGGTTGCAATGGATTCATCTTTGAATCTAGTTTCCAATTATATAATAATTTTTTCATTTCATTTTGAATTTCTATTTATTAATAAAAAAAAATCTATACCTTATCCCTTAAGAATTTTATTACTCTCAAAATCACCTGAAATGAAAATTCAATATCAAAACGAAGACACGACCAAAAAATTTGAAATGTTCATAGAGATCATAATTTCCATGTCTAATTCAAAAGGGTACTTTTAGTTTTTCAAATAAGAGTCACACTAAAAATAAAATTGAATCTCACCAACAACTGTCGATAATGCACCATTTTCTAAACTTATTTTGTTTCGATAAATAATAAAAAATAGTTCTCAAGTCTAAAAACCTAAAAATATATCCAATGCACAAGTTCAATCTCTGTATATTATGAGTATAAATTTTGTTTCTCTAAAATGATTAACTATCTCTAAGAAAAATGTGGTGCACACAAGTCACTCATTATTCATACTTAAAATTTTAAAGTATATGTCATTGGTGCACGTCAAATTTTTCCCATTGTATGTCGATAATTTTTTATTTTTATTTTTAATATGAGTACATAGCTAATTTAATTATCTAAAACTTATTTGTTTAATTCAAGGTGAAATTCCTAAGGGAGATATTGGTTTGAAGGGGTTGAAGTTGAAAAACATAAAATTTTGCAGTTTTTTTTGTCAAAAGAAAAGCAAAAGTGTTTTCCAACTTCATGTTTTCACCCTAAGAGGCGAATTCAGAAGAAATGGAAGAGGCTACTTCAGAATAAATTACTCCCAACATATCTTGGCATGCATTGGATGGAATTAGCACTCCTCAAACTCTCAATATAGAAGGATACATAAAAAAGAAGAAGGTAATAGTTTTGATTCGTTCTAGTAGTACTCATAATTTCATTCACTGTAAATTAGCCAAAGTTCTTAATTGCTTTGTTTATCCAGCACCATAATTTCAAGTAATGATTGCACATGGAGGAACTATAAATTGCTCAGGGAAATGCCATAATATCAACCTAGTTATGGGGGAATATGTATTGAATAGTCCAATGATTGCTATCCCAGTTGCTGGTGCTGATGTTTTATTGGTTGTCCAATGGTTACAATCATTGGAAACAGTGGCTTTTAATTTTCAAAAAAAAATTCAAGAAATTTTCATGGGAAGTAAAGAATATGAGTTAAATGGTATCACAGGAAAACCAAGCAAGGTGATAAGCTCTAATGCTATGAAAAAGTTGTTAAAAAAGGGACATTAAGGTATACTTGCACAATTATGCTCATTAGATGCTCAAACCTCAAAATTCCCTATCTCCCCAGATCTCCAAAGGGTCATTAATAAGCATACCAAGGTATTTGAAGATTATCCCAAAGGTATTCCACCTATTCATGATTTTGATCATGCCATCCACCACCCAATTTACTGGCATTTTACAAACTTAAAGGGAAAGAAATATAAAAGTGCATAATATCACATTGTGAAACATTAACATGAAGGCAGAATCAGAGGTCACGTCATCTAAAGAATTCAAAGAAATATCAAAGTTGTTGTTGCAGGGGAATGAAAAATCAATACAGACGATACATAACAATTTCAACAAGGTTATTGTAGGTAAAAAAGAAGAGATCTCTCGTCTAAGAGATCATAACCAAAAATTACTTCTGCAAATCAAGAAGGAAAAGGATAAGTTTCAATGCAATCAAGAGTTAGAAGAGGAAAATTAAGATATGCAAAAGAAAGTATTAGAGTTTAAGGACAATGTGAAATCACACGAAGAAATGACCATGAATCTTAAGATTGATAAAGATTTGCTCAGAAGCAAGTTGGTCAACATTCAGGAAATGACATCAAACCTTTGGGCTCAAAAAAATAAGTTGAGGAAAAAGAAGCAAATATAAATCTAGTCATCAATATAGTTAAAAAAGAATTCAATCCAATAGAAGAACAGACAACAAAAACTCCTTATCAACACCCCAATTATAAACGTCCTTTTCATGAATGACAAGGTCAAAATGAACAAACACAAATGATATATAAGGTCATATGATAAAGAACATCAAATCAAAATACAAAACAACAAACAAGAAGACCCATCCCACAAAATGATCAAATAACTTTGATAAAATTAGATTTGGGATGGACCACATCAGGGATGATGCGACAGTTCTTCTGGGGAATTTGTAACTCATATCGCCTTGTTTCATTAGATGTCACAATGACTAAATGCAAAATATATAGACATAACATTCAAGAAAAAAAGCAAACATAAGCCATGTCTTCTCTAATCTATGAGGACAAAGCTTCTCCAAGGGGAAGGAAATGTTATATAAATAAAAGTATAACATAATATATATGTATGTATGTATGTATGTATGTATGTATGTATGTATGTATGTATCATCAATATTTATACTAATGATTAATTAATTAATTAAATGAAAAGACATGTCTCTTAGTAAACGCACGATGGGATTATATAAGAGCCATCATTGTAAACTTAATATCACCACTTATCTAGTATTCATATATTTATGCATTTATGGAGTTTATATCCTATTTACGTTGTATTTTTCAATAAGAAATAGTATTTTACTATTCCATACAGCCATAACATATTATCCCTTTCATCTAACTAAAGAACTTACATGGGAAAATGATGTGCAACTATTGACCCTTGAACGTTCTACATCTTAACATGGGAAAATGCAAGATGATCTTTCTCACTTGGACCTCCCTTGTAAGAGTAAACAAAGTTTTGATATTTTTCTTCATTCATTGAAAAAATGCATTGAAGTATATCAAAGTCTCAGACCAACTATAGATCGTTTTGGTTACTTGATGTGAAGGACAAGGAAATATGTGATTGGTCTAGACAAGTGGGTCGATGTGGATAAGAGGGTGACACAATGTGTAACATACTTGTATAACCTGAAAATATGCATAGCAAAAAATTCAATACATATTATTCTTTCACATAAAATTTGGATAAAACCTTCCATATCATTTCATCCTTAAGCGATAAACAACATTCAAAAAACATAGACAAATCCACTTCTACGACTAAATAGACATTTCGCGTTGAAACTAAATTTCTGACTTCTGCTTCCCATGTTCCTCCCCTTACCCTTACACCTTCCTCCTTCCTCCTTCTGCTACATACTATAGAAAGTGAAAACCTAAACATTCTTAATATTTTTATCCTTTCCTTTTCCTTTCCAATTTCCACTGTGGATCATGAAATGCATAAGTCTTAGCCCTTTTAAGAATTGGAATTTAACCTTTCCCCTTTCTTCTGCAAATCGCAGAACGTAGAAGTCTTATCCCTTTTAAGACTTGAAATTTAACCTTTCCTCTTTTCGCTTTCCACTGCGGATCATGGAACATGGAAGTATTAACCCTTTTAATAATTGAACTTTAACCTTTCCACTTTCCACTGCAGATCATAGAACGTAGAAGTATTAACCCTTTTAGGACTTGAACTTTAACCTTTTTGTTTTCTACTTTCCACTGTGGATCACAGAACACGGAAGTATTAAACCTTTTAAGACTTGGAATCTAACCTTTTTTCTTTTTGCTTTCCACTGCGGATCTTGGAATGTGGAATTCTTACCCCTTTTCCAAACTTATATTTTTCTTGGACTTGCACTGTTCGCTGGGTGTTTTTCTTAGGAAACCTTAGTGTTGGTTTGACCTATGGAAACCTTGCAAACTTGGGTCGAGTTCACAACTTGGACTAGTGTAGGCTTAGAAATATTGTTGGGGCATTTAGGAATTAGTTCCAACACATTGGATGAGAAAAACCCTTTTTCAAAAGTAAGTACAGTAATAAATTTAAAGGGAAACAACAAGGTATGTTCCTTCCCTCTATTCAACCAAGAAATCATAACGCCCCCTTAGCAGTGCAAGAATACTTCTCTCTAAACAAGGGGAAAACTAAGGCAATACATCAACAGGATACACACATTACTCTAACTTGGGAAATGTAGCCATCTGAATGAGCACTAGGTCATCAGTAAAATTTTCATCAATAGAAATAGGGTTTTCCCTTATCATTCAATTCACATTGATATTTTCACTCCTATACATAGAGGTATACCCTAGGCATGTTTAACAATGAAATTATACCACATAAGAGTGACTTCATTCCAGACCAAAATCACCGCAATGAGGCTACCAATTACCAAAACAAGGCATTAGTAAATCCACCAGAAAAGAGTATGTTAGTTCATTAGCATCATTCTCTTTTACTATGGCTAGGGTTGTTAATTTATTCCTTTAGAAACACATAATCATGAAGCACACTTTTTAACGACATTACTCACATCCACAATTCTAAGGTAGATTCATATTAGATGGCATCATTTAGCATGGAAAAATATGCCCCAGCAAGATGCCATCCTCCAACAACCCGGTACAAAAATAATAGTACATAGTCATTACAACAATACGGAAAACATGCATTCACATCAATGAGCCTAAACTACTATTTCATTCTTTCAAACACATTTTATCATAAAACAAACATACCCTTAGGTCATTAAGTTGTAGGAACAATAGTTAGAAAATGGAACATGTGGTAAAATAGAACTGCAATGAAAAGGGAACAACCACATTCCACCCAATAATAGATTAGGCCTATATCTCTCTATCCTCAATCACCCCCGAGGTAAACTATGTATGCAGAGAGTGGTGAAAGTCAAACTCAGTTCCATTTCTCTAGTGAGAAATCCTTGCCTTACACAGAGTGCTCATACATCAAGCAATTCCTTCTTCCAACATACTCAGTGGTGTCTCGCCTCCTAGCATATGCTTCCTTATTTATCCTCCATTATTTTTCCTAGGTATTTTGCAGCTAACGAAAAATTCCCTCCAGGAATTTCTACTCCACTACCTCTTGATTCCCCGGGGTGGGTCTAGCACCATACTGGCATTCCCACTCCTGGTGTAATAGTTCTGAGGGTGACCCTTCACTCCCCTACTCTCACATACATAGATTCCTCTTTCAACATGGTTGTCCCTATCATTCAGATTTCATTTCCCATAATTTTTTTCGGTTACAATTTTACTCCAAATACTGATTGGCATATTCTAGGTCTACCAATCATATTTAAACAAACAAAATAGAAATAGACTTTCAAAATTATTACAAAAATTGGGGGATAATACAAAAGAACATGCCACTTCAATGTTTAATTTAAAATAAGGACCAAAGAAAAAAATGATGAATGTGTAGTATCTCAAGCACCCTCATCTTGAACATTTGTTATACATTTGGTTCCTTGCAACATATTGGTATATTTCCATGGAAGGATGAGGTACCAATTTAATTTGCCAAGTTTTCTTTGTGCAATGTTTTTTGAAAATTTGAAGTACTATTATATCGACATTCCTTCCAAATTGTAGGGATTTAGAAGGGGTCAAATGTATAATTCTAGAGGTACTTTTCAAGGTCCCATAACTTGGCCTCTAGCTCCTTTAATATTTCTCCATGCTAGGATTGCTAGTTTTTGTCAATGTTTGAGCAATAATTGTTGGTAATAACTCCCGATTTCCCTTATTCCCTTACCAAAGCAAATATTTATACATTACAATGTGGCGGTTGAGAACCAGCCTTTTCACCTTCCTATCTATTCATATTCCTATTTATTGTTTATTTACATTAATCCCGACAGATTATTCTATCAATCCCCCTCTTAATCCGAAGGGGTGTTCGTAAGTCCGAGCATGTTTCTGAATCTTTCAAAATTTCTCGTCCAAGCGCTTTGGTGAAGATGTCTGCAACTTGATCATTTCTGGAACAATGTCGAAGATGGACTGTCTTGGCCTCTACATGATGTTGAATCAAATGATACTTTGTGTTGATGTGTTTGGTTCGATCATGGAATCTAGGATTCTTAGCCAGCTTGATTGCAGAAGTATTGTCGACCAACAATGGAGTGGAGTTTTCTTGTTTTTCTTGAAAATCTTCAAGTATCTTCCTGAGCCATACTATTTCTTTCGTTGCTTCAGCTGCAGCTACATATTCTGCTTCTGTTGTTAAATCTGCTGGAACTGACTTTTTGCGTGATCTCCATGAAACAGTTGCTGATCCAAGACTCATAGTGTATCCAGAAGTTGATACTCCTATCTCCTTATCGCCATCAAAATCTGAGTCTGAGTACCCAATAAGTTTGAAGT
>LPNX010986273.1:342989-357719 GCA_001517045.1 Pseudotsuga menziesii
AGGTACACCACAAGATACACAACATATCTTCAAACTTTCTTTATAAACAGTGTTGCATCATTAAGATCAAAATGTTCGAAATTTAACTTCAAAAGATGCTCGGTTAACTTTTCATACCATGCGCAAGGCGCTTGTTTTAGGCCATACAAGGATTTGACAAGCTTGCATACCTTTTGTTCTTTTCCTTTCACAACAAAGCCTTCTGGATGAGACATGAAGACATTCTCTTTCAAGTCTCCATTCAAGAAAGCATTCTTCACATCCATTTGATGAAATTTCCACCCTTTCTGAGCAGCTAAAGAGAGTAAAGTACGGATGGTAGCCCATTTTGCTGTAGGAGAAAATGTTTCTTCATAGTCAATTCCTTCTTTATGTGCATAGCCTTTTGCTACAAGCCTTTCTTTGTGCTTGTCAAGTGAGCCATCTAATCTATATTTGTTCTTGTACACCCACTTGCAGCCAATTGGTTTGGTTCCAACTGGAGGGTCAACCAGCTTCCAAGTTCCATTCTTTATGAGTGCATCATACTCATTTTGCATAGCTTCTTTCAACTCAACTTGAGTAGAAGCTTCTTTAAAGGAATTTGGTTCAAAGTTAGCAGATAAATTAAATTCACAATCAAATGATACATCCATGTCATCACCTGAATTATCTGCTCCTTCTCCATCTTCATGTCTTTTCGAACTTCCCGTTCCCGTCTTTCCAACTTCATCTGGATGGACACTTTCAAGTGTCTTTGTGGCCCATTTAGGAATTTTCCGTGATGGTCCTGGTTGATCAGCTGGTGGTGCTTAATCATTGATTGAGTGTATTTCAATTCTCTCAATCACATCATCCAGTTGAACCTCTTGTTCAAGTGAAGTAGCAGGAACTTCTTCATGCGGGGGAGTTGGTGCTTCATATGGAAATTCCAAAGGTTGATCCAGAATAGGAATCCCCCCTTCAAGGTTTTGAATTTCATATTCATTTTCAGAATATGTATTTGGATGAGGATAATTTTCCAAATGATCAAGCTATCTCTCAATGGACTGGTCATTTTTATTAGTTTCAAGAAAAATGACATCTCTGGAAATAACAAATTTCTTGTTTACCTCATCATACAAATGGTATGCCTTGGAGTATTCTTCGTACCCCAGGAAAATGTATCTTTTGCTTTGAGCACCAAGCTTGTTTCTTTGCTCCTTCAGAATCAAGGCATAACAGGTGGAACCAAAAACTCTGAGATGCCTGACTAAAGGGAGATGGCCAAACCACATTTCATGTGGAGTCTTGTTATCAAGTGCATTTGATGGACTTCTATTTCTCAAATATGCTGCACATTTTACTGCATCACCCCAAAACATTAGTTTTACATTCTTGAAAAACATCATTGAGCGAACCATATTCATTATGGTTCTATTCATTCTTTCTGCTACACCGTTTGTTGAGGATTGTAGTTAACTGTAGTCTGATGTACAATTCCATGTTGACGAAGATAATTTTCAAAAGCATTTGAAGTGTATTCTTTCCCATTATCAGTACGAAGTGTACCAATTTTTTATTGTGCTTGTTTTTCAATCAATGCATGAAAGTCTTTGAATGTTTGGAATGCTTATGATTTTGTCTTTAAACAATAAATCCAACACATTCATGAGTAGTCATCAACAAATGTCATAAAATACTTATTTCCTTTTGCTGAAGGAGTTGGCATTGGGCCACATAAATCAGAATGCACTAGTTCTAATTTCCTACTTGCTCTGAAATTAGATTCATGGAATGGAATCTTACTATGTTTCCCTAATATACATGCATCACATTTATTCTTCTCTTTAGGAATGGTGGGAAAGCCAATTACACCATTCTTTTTCGATAAGCGAAGACTGTTATAATTTAGATGACCAAATCTTGCATGCCACAATGAGCTAGATGACATATTACCTTCTCCATGCTGAGAGAGGTAGGAATAGTTCTGAAATTTTGCAGATGAACCCTTGAGCTTCAACAACTTTCCATCTTCGTATCCAGTCATGATGACTTGGTTGTCAGAGGACTTTCTTATTTCAACGATTCCATCAAACATGTGGATGGAATGGCCTTGCTGTCGAATCTCCACCATGGACAACAGGCTTCTCTGCAACTCTAGAAGATAGAGAACGTTCTTCAACAAGAAATCAGGGAATCCAAGCATCTTCAGTCGAATGGTGCCCATTCCCTTTGGTTTAATACTTGACTTATCTGCAAAGTAAACTATGCCATCTATTATTTCATTAAGTTCTTCAAAACAATCTTTTCTAAATGTCATGTGTGATGTTGCACCAGTATCAAGTAGCCATCAATCTTTATAAGATGAAAGAGAAGTCATTTCATTAATTCCAAGATTACAATGTGCAACAATACAATGAGCAGAATCAGAAGATTTACTAGCGTCTTGATGTTTACTGTCATCAATCTTATGGTTATGCTTGTATTTGATGGAATCCCATGAATCCCAACACTGATCTGATGTGTGCCCAGTCTTTCCACAACGCTTGCACTGCAAATCTGATCTTTTGGTGAAGTTATTTCTGCCCCCTCTACCTCTGAAGCTTCTTCTTGCTCTGCCTCTCTTGCTGCTTTCTCCTTTGGGATGATATTTGGATTGGTCTTTGGCGTGGTTTTTTGCTTTTTGAGCAAAGCAAAGTGATTCTCCAGTAGGCTCGGTTGTCTTCTTACCAAAGGCTTTCTCTCTGTCAGCTATATTTTCTACCAGGGTGTCAAATGTTAGTGATTTGAACTTGTCACTAGCTTGCAATGACTCAAAATATTTGGAGTGAGTAGGATAAAAGATTTTACAAATGCTGCAAGAGGAATATCTGGTTTCATACCAGAGGCTTGAATCTTGTGCATGATGGCTTTGATTTCAGAGGCAACTAACATAGGATCATCGTCTTTTACTTCAAGACTGAATAATTTTAACATTAGTTGAATAACTTCCATTTCACTGTGTGAATCATACAGTTCTTTTAATGTTTTTAATGCTTCAAAACATGATTTTGCAGGCGATATGTGCTGGCTCACCTCTTCACTGAAAGTGGCAGTGATTACAGCTAAGGATTTCTTGTCTTTTGTTCTCCAAATGGCCTTCTCTTTCTCGGATTCTGGAGGTTCAGGGTCTCTGGTTATGGTATTTTCCGCTGCTGTCTCTATTGTGGTGCCTTTACAAATGTCGTCCGAAAGGTCATTGTAGATGAAGGAAGATTTGATCTTCCTCAACCATTCTGAATAGGTGTCTTTGCCAGTGAGAGTGGCACCGACTATAGATGCTATAGATTTCATTTTTACAATTGTTAGAGTAATTTTTAAAGAGAAATAAAAAATAATAACCTTGCAGGTCTACAGTCTCTGCCAAGGTGAATACAATGCAAGTTTATAGCAAATATATCACTGTCAGTCATACAAAGGCTTCTTTATATATAGCTTGAGCTCATACGTAGCAAATTATTTCTCCATTAAGTCAACTACACAGCATAACATTCTGCTCTGGAGAAAAAAAACTTGAGTCTCCAATGGTCTCCACCGGTCTTCACTCTACTGAAAAAGCTGGAATCGACACTGTCAACAATAGTGCGTAGTCTTCTTTTTCTTCTTAATATCAATCAGATTTTAAAATGTATTGCAGATGCATTGCCAGATTTTACAAAGCAAAATCAGCATCCAACTTTTAAACTCTAAAGCTATCAAAGGCCAAAAACTTAGGACAGAAACATTACTGCTCTACAATACATAGAGAGACATGATATGCTAAATGGTAATCATGTGCAAGTTCAAAACACGTTTCCAGCTATAAAATTTGAAACATATCGGCTTGTGCCCAGTCTCCAATAGTGCGCAGATATATATCAGTCTCACTTATCTCAACGCAGTCTTCTCCACGCAGCATACAGCTCACAGCTCGCAGCATAAACTAGGGTTTTTTTTTTGAAAGTCATAAAGAACTCAGACAGGCTCCACGCGATTCATGACAAGGTCCACGCGATTGATTAGATTAAGAAATGCAGTCCCCAACATAGCAAAAATTGTACAACTTTTACCTTCACACAAGCATCAAATGACAGCAGCCTTCAGCCTCATACTCCACGCAGCATACTCCACACAGGTCTCCACACAGCATCAAAAGATTTTTAACGCAGTCAGCAAGAGTTCCTTCACATAGCATTAAAGGAGTGAGCCTTCAAACTCCAATATTCAGCATCTACACCAAACAGGTCGCGGCAATACTCTACGCAGGTAACTTCACGGCAGCAATGCACAATCTTAGCTCAGCCTTATCAATGGAGATATCACAATATAACTCAACGATTTGTATCCTCCAAGATACCGCGAAGGAGATGCAGATATTGATAGGTCACAAACACAAAAAGGATTAGGACTCACGCGAATTAGGGTTTATGAAAATGGATTGGTAAAACATCTCAATAACGCATGCACGCAGAATAATCACCAGACTTAGGGTCACGCAGCAGTCTTTCAACACAGTAATAATAATAATACTGCTTCTATGCTGCTGTAGCAACATCCAGAGCCCAGAGATCGCTGAAGCTCCAAATTTTGGTTCTAAGACAAGGGGGCGTGAAAGGAAATCCTAATAAACAGTAAGTGGCATATACAACACAATGTACAGACTCCTCACTCGGGATATGCGTGAGTCTCCAACATAACACCAAAGAGCAGAATAATACACATACAAAACGCGTCCGGATTAGGGTTTGCAGCACACAAACTCAATCATGAAGGAATTGTAACGCAAACAATGCATGCAACTCGACTGGCAGACTGATGGAGCAGTCTGGAAATGGACTGGCAAGCAGAATTCCAGGAATGGGCAGAATGGCAACAGGCAAGAGTTATGGCAGCGCTCTGATACCACTTGTTGGTAATAACTCCCAATTTTCCTTATTCCCTTACCAAAGCAAATGTTTATACATTACAATGTGGAAGTTGAGAACCAACCTTTTCACCTTCCTATCTATTCATATTCCTATTTATTATTTATTTACAATAATCCCGACGGATTATTCTAACAAGAATGAATGATTCTTGAACCTTAAAACTTTTGATAATCAAATCTAGTGAATGTAGATCTCATAAACAATTCAAACAAAAAAATCATTTAATCCATAAGACACAAGATGTACCCTAGGAAAACCCTCAAAATATGGGGGATGAAAAACTAACAATTCTTTCAGTATGATAGATAATTGCAGACAATTATTTACAACAAATGAACATATTTCCCGATAAAAGATAGCAAAGAAACACTAGAGAATAAAGATCACTTGAAACACTGTCTCATCCTTTCCAATTGCATAACACTTTAATAACAAGCTTATTCATTCATACAATGAGAAGTAGTGCATGCTTTCATGTAGTTATGCACTACAAAAAATGTGTGCATTGTGTGCACTACCCATACATTAACCTTTTGTTCCTCCCATGACTTGGTGCCAAGTTGTCACCTCAAAATTCTCTCCCATCTAGGAGATACATGCCTTCCTTCTTTCACTCAATGTTAACTTCCCTTAACTGAATGTGAACTGATTGAATTGAACTGAACTGATTGAACTGAATATGAATTGATTGAATTGAACTCAACCATCAACTAACTGCTTGACCATTAGTTAGGAGTTTAACTAAATGTCTTTAGTTCTTCTTAGTTAATACCATCCATGAACAACCACTTTGCATAAATCAAGGAGTAGATTCCTTAATTAATTGAAACTTGTTTTTCTACAACTAATACTTAAATGATGTCTTTGCAATTCAATTTTACTGAAGGGCTAACATAGGAAATTCAAATACTTTATCTCTTTGCTAATCTCATTGATCATTAATTGATTTCTGCATGGTCCATATGTGTTTAATTGATTAATCATATTTATCATATAATACTTAGAAGAATTGTTCCATACTAATGATCATATGTATTACCCCAGGTAATATACTCATATGCTAAAGTAATTCACTCTAGGGGTAGATAAGCCCTATAGGAGACTTATAGCACCTAGTGACCATGGCTAGAAATGCATCACATATCATATCCACTTGACTTGGTACATCACAATTCTATACTTTGATACAACAAAAGTATACAACCTTGATACAAAACAAGGCCAGTATTGATACAATAAAAGACTCCAATATTGATACTACATAATATTTCGACCTTGATACAACAAAATATCATGATTTTGATACAACACAAGATCACAGTACAAACATTTTTCATGAATAGGACTTGGTACATTACAATGTCCTAGCTTGATACAACACAAGATTCCTTAATTTAATACAACATAATTTCTTGAATTGATACAAAACAATTCCCTTAACTTGATACAACACAAGTTTCTAAACTTGATACAACACAAGTTCCAGACTTGATACAACACAAGTCACCTAGAGAATGACTCCTAATGTTGTGTTGGACACAATGGCCACACTAAGAGTGAGGTGAATCTTTGTGTGAGAAACTTTACACTCTTTACCTTCTTTTATTCAATCATAGCATATCAATCATTATTTCATCAATTGCATAATAAAAATAACCATGAGTCATAAGCACAACATTACATCAAAAGGGACACAAGAATATATGGAATTTTGATCTTTATTTCTTGTACATGGAAGACGGTAATATTCTAGATTAAAATAGGCACCAACTGATGAAAATATCATCAACACTCATAACAGGACCCAACATAGTTTTCTTATCTCCAACTAAGAAGGGTTTGAGGAGTCCAATCCTCAAGTGCAAGATTCTTCATGCAAGAAATCATATGGATCTATTGCACAACCAACCTCTTCTTTTCACATCAACCTTTGCTCATCAATATGCTGGTCAATATGCTCATCACTCATGCTCATCACTGCTTCTCATCACTGTTTCTCATCACCGCTTCTCATATTTGTTGCTCATTATTGCTGCTCATCACTGTCACTCATCACTATTGCTCATTTCTAATGCTCATCATTGTTGCTCATCATTGCTGCTCATCTTTGTTGCTCATCACTGCTGCTCATCTCTATTTCTCATCATCATTGCTCATCTCTACTGCTCATCACTATTTCTCATGTACGTCATTGTACACCTTATCATACACAAATATTGAACAAGTAAGACTGCTCTGCTTTCACTAAACATAAGGCATACATCACCATGCATCAACATCATAGGTATGCATCATCGTCATAGGGTATGCATCATCATAATCAAATATGCATCATCTTTATCTCAGTGTGCACATTTTATGCACCATCAACATCAAGTATACATCATAATGCATAGGAGAGCATCATCATGCTATGGTATGCATGTACATCATATTCTCAAAGGAGTGCACCAACTTCATAGAGTGTACATAATTATCATCATCAAGTGTATCATACAATAGCCTAAAGATATGCAACATCATCATCATATCCTCCATAATGACTTCAAATATATATACCAATATAGAGGCTCACATACTAATATCAATGATGAACTCTATACATGAGAGACATGTGCCATCACAAGAGAAACCCAGAAGAATGAACTATACATTTATGAAGATCACAATATGAAGAAACAATAGATAAACCAAAAGAAACTCTATATGATGTCATCACATATCCTTCATCACAATATTTCCAACGATCCTAGAATTTTTTAATTCCAATTCCATATGAGAATGTTATTCCAATTTTAGTGAAGATGCCCAAACATTTCTCTATAAAAACAAACTGCTCTTCTACTGCTACAAAAACAACTTCAAACTAATCTCCACAAATTCACTTCTCTACATCCATCATTGACTATTTTTGGATGTGTTTATATACATATTAAAGTGGACATGTTTCATGTTGGCCAACTTGTCTTCAAAGGTAAGAGTGGTAAGAATTTTATTTTTTAATTAAAAATTGTAGTTTGAAATTTGAAATTTGACTTTTAATTGTGACACAAACTTCTTACTACTTCAATGGTCAAACCTTACCAAATAATTGCATGTATTTTATTTTCCATATAATAGTGTGTCCATCACATAAGCCATATGCATGACCAAGGATTTCAAACTTCTTACCACTTCAATGGTCAACCCTATGTATTTTTAATATTTCTCTTACCACCTCAATGGTCAACCTTATGTATTTTTATTAATTTTCTTTTAAAACATCCTTCAAAGTCAACCACAACATTTAAAATTCATGGGAGTGTGTCCACATATTCATAGGGTTACATCAAGCCACTAGGGATTTAAATGGCATGCCATGCGCAAGGTTCCATCATGGGCTTCAAGCTTGTCACTAAATGGACCATCATCAATCAAATATGTGTTTGAGTTCCTTAACCACATCAAGTGTAGGAAATGGGAATTAAGGTCTTTACAAGATTCCATAACTTCATTCAGTCACCAAATACCACATCATCATGCCATGTAACCATCTAAAGTGAAAGTATTGGGTTACATGACTTTTGCAAGGGAATTAGGGTCTTCAGCAGGGGTTCCAAGTCTTCATGGGCTTCTTCAATATACCAAGTACATGTTCATATGTTTCATAGCCTATAAAGGACCATACAAGGTCATCATAATCATACAATAGATCCATGACCCAAATAATGGTTGCAAGGTCATCAAACGACTAAGTGTGGGTCCAAGGAATTCATTGGGAATTCTGCAACAAGAAAGAGGCTTCATAGGATTCTTTAACCACCTCAGCCATACAATGATATCCTCAAGGGTCAATATCCATCATGACATCATCTTTGGGGTATTTGGGTCTTCTCATTGGGTACTAATGATACCATCAGAGCATGAATGACCACATAATGGGTCATAAATTGTTCTCCAACCCATCTAGGGGTTTTCCATCATCCATCAAGGCTTCAGAACCATCTCAAGGGTATTCAACACCATCAATATTTTCTTCATCATATTCAACAAGGTGGTGGATCCAAGATCCATCCTTGTGGGTACAAGGACCTTGTCAATTGGGTATGGGGTGCTTCAAGGAAAAAACCCACTCTGTAATGGATCCAAGTCTCAAACCTACTTTATAAGTTCTTCCAACGAACTCTAAATGGGACTTGTTGGCATCAATCACAACCCATGGGGCCACTGCAAGTTCATGTTGGAATGAATGACAATTTCATTGACAATCTCCCCCTTTTTCATTGATGACAACAAGCCATGCTCCCCCTATCAGAATGCTCCCATTTTGTATTCATCTCTTCCTCTATTGGGGCGCGCACCCTAACGGTCCATAAGGTAGGTATCTTCATGAGCTAAAGGAGTTTGTAAGTCGAGTTATGACTAAAATTAGTCTTAGGGGTGTCGGGGCTAAATCAAAACCCTCTTTTTGTAATTAACCTATGGTGCAAGTCTAGGGTTTAGGGTTTGCGGTGCCCATGGTTTAAGTCCATGGTTTTGTAATAGTGCGATATATAAATAGGCACTTTTGTAAATAAGAAAGGTTAGGATTTTGGATGTAAAGAGAATTAAGGCGAAGCTAAGGCTATTTTGTAAGGAAAGGTTAAGTCCCAGCTGTGTGCGTGGACGACCTCTGCAGCTGTGTGCGCAGAGGGTTTTGTAAGAGATTAAGGGAAATCTGCAGCTATGTGCGCAGAGGCCTGCTGCTGTGTGCATGGCTTAAGGGACTTGAGGAGATCTACAGCTGAGTGCGCAGATCAGAATTGTGATTTTGTATAAAGTTGAATAAAAAACAGTTCAATGGACGTAACCCCTACACTGGGGGTGAACCACGTTATATCTAGTGTTGTGGTTCTTTGTGTTATTGTCTTCATGTTCTTGTATGCATTAATAATTAGATAAATCTGATAAGTAATATCACTGCTAATAAATAGCTTCGCTGTGAATTTCCATTAACAGGTTAAGCAAGTCACTATTTATTTATTTATCTACGAAGTTGTATATATTTGAATGTCGGAGCTCTTTGGTTATTGATTATAAGTTATTAAAGGCTAAGGTTCAGTAATATCCCTCTCTGCTTGCAGAAATCTGATTCTGCGGCACCCCATAGCTGTTTCGGGTGAGACTGCGACCTGTTTGCAGGTTGTTGCCGAAAGGGCCAACACTGTGGGTCTTTTGTTGGTGAGAAGCAAAAGGATTAAAACCAGGTCTGCCCTATTGACCAACAAATTGGTTCCGTTGCCGGTTGAACTCAGTATCTTCTCAAGAGGGGTTTACGTCATACCTCAAGGGCTATCTTCTGGAGGCCCTCTGTGAAGGAAATCGATGATTGGCTTGATGAGACTTATCTAAAATTCGCTGAGCAAGAGAACACAAATCCGCGTCATAGCGCAAGTGACTTTTTACAAAGGTATGTTTTTTGTGATGCTTATGAAATTTTCTTTGGTAGTATCCACATAGAGTTGCACCAATGGTTATCCAGGTTAGCTGAAAGAAGAACGAACTTTCACGAGGGGCGGTTTTCTATTTGGACCCCCATAAGAATTAATATATTGAAAAGCATGAACAACGAGATCTCTCGTGCGGTTGATTTCTGGACCATGCGGACCCTTGAGGCCTTTGTGATAGAGTTCGCCATTGACACGAGCACTTCCTTTAGTGAAGCCGAGCGACGGTTCTTCCAAGGACCAAGGGGTAAGCTTTTGAATTTATTTAGTTTGAGAATTAAAATGTTATTGGCTGAAAAAGGAATCTTGCTATTTGAATTACACTGTTAGATTTTGTATTACTAACATATGTTTGCAAGTGACAACACCCTCGCTGAGCAAAGTGGTTTGCTGCGAAGTGGAAAAAGGTACAAGAGATATTTTGGATCCTATTCCTTAGGACAAGATACCATGCCTTCCCCTACAAATCCTGAAGAGTCAGACCCTGAAGAAAACCCTTCGGTTGGAAACTCTACGGTCACCTCGCCGCGCAGCCTCGGTATCCTTGAAATTCCGTTGCAGTCTGAAAGTCAACCTAGCCTGAGTATTCCTGTCATAGGCCAGTCTACCCCAGTAAATCCCCCCCCGTCGACATCCTGCCCCCCTCCTAACCCTACCATACCCACCATGGCCCACCTGGCTGATGATATTAAGCTCCCTGTTTTCAAAGGATCTGGGTCGGAGGATCCAGAACATTTTTGGTTCTTATGTGAAGAAGTGTGGAATGCTAGGAACATTACAAATCCAGCTGACAGAAGTGCGTAGATCGTCACTTCTTTCAGGGATCGGGCCTTGACTTGGTTCATGAAATTATCCAGTACTCAGAGCCCTACTCTAGATGAGATTAAGGAAGCTATAATCAAAGAATTTAAGAAGCCCAAATCAGAATCGTAGTGTATCACTGAACTGAAAGAGATTCAGCAGTGGCGCGGTGAATCAGTGTGGGACTTTGACCAGAGATTCAAAGTTCTACTGGATCAAGTCAGTTTCACCATTGGACCTACGCAGCACAAGGAATGGTTTATTGCAGCATTATTACCGCATATCAGAACTCCACTCATGCAACAGAAGGTTGCTGACCAGCAAGAGGCTCTGGAAATCGCAATGAAGCTGGAGACCGCCCCTGTCGAAGATGATTTTGGTATTGCTCAAATCCAAGTGCAGTTAGCAGCGATGGCCCTGGAGCTTCGCGATATGAATAAAGCTAAAACCAGTCGAGAGGAGTTTTGGTGTACGCAATGTTGGACAGAAGGTCACGACAAGGACTAGTGTCCTGTAATCATAACTTACCTGAATACGGGTGCGCTAAACCAATTCAACCCCAGTGTTCTATATTGTGAGATATGTCGGACCACTGGCCAACATCACCTTGAAAACTGCCATCTTCTCCAGAGATATGTACAAGTCCCCAAGAACCCCTACTGCAAGTTCTGTAAGTCAGTAGGGCATAATGAAGAGGAGTGTCGTAGCTATGACCTCATGAGAGAGCGCACTTATGATGCCTACCGAGTGCAAAATGAAGGGCAGAGTAATGATGGCTACGGTTACCGGGGTGGTGCCTCTGGAAGGGGTGCTTTTGGAAGTCGTGGCCATGGTGGGTTGGCCGGAAGAGGTAGAGGCCAGGTCGTGTGTTACAACTGTAACCAAGCTGGGTATCTGGCTCGGGACTGTCGGAACCCCACTACAACCTGTCGGTATTGCCGCGTAGTAGATCACGTGATTGAGTAGTGCCCCCAGCTGATAGCTAAGATTCAGGAAAACAACAGTGGCCCTACCCAGAATATTCAGTTGATTTCCATTGAGCAAAGACCTACCGCAGCCATCAATTTTTTCACCCAGAGTGGAGCTATGATGCACATACATAATATGCAGAAATATCCTATCGAGGCGTGCGTTCGTAAGGCCTACGAGAAAGTCCCAACACTTGATACTATGAGAGACCAAGAGCAGGGATGATTTTAAGGAAACATTCTTATTTAAAAGTGTATAAATGTTGGTGAATATTACCAATTCTTAAAATGCAAACTATAAAATGATTGGCGATATTTTTTAAAAAATGTTTTAATTTCCAAGGATTTTATATCGTTTATATAATAATTTGGTGATTTTTAGGGTGAAAAGTCTTTACCCCATCAAAATTGGGTGAAATAGGGCTTCAAAAAATGCAAAATGGTGAATCTTTTTTGGGAGAAAAACATGGAAAAATAGCCCACTGGGCGAAAATTTGCGCCTAAAATTATCCCTAACCAAGAGCCAGTCAAGGAGGCTTAGTGCGATATTGTTGACCCTAGCACAGTAGTAGTACCTGCGCAGCAACCTCAGCAGGACTCGCAGCCGCAAGATGCTTCAACGGATAAAGTAAGTACACTCTCCTCCTTTTTACAGAGTTGTATGAAACTCTTGAGGAATCAAAATGCTTTAAAGGAGTTGCAAAAATTTCTTGCTTTCACAGACCCTCAGAGAAGAGTTGATTAGGAGAAAACTGTTAATCACATCTAAAGAACTGGTAGGGAAATGAGATTGATTGTTCAAATAGGGGAGTATGATATGACTGATGTCATTTTGGATCTAGGATCAGAAGTTAATGTCCTAACCAAGAAAACCTAGGAACAAATGGGAAAACCTGCCCTAGCCTGGTCCCCTATACAATTGAGGTTAGCTAATCAGCAAAGGATTGTGCCCTAGCACTACTACATTTCGATCCAAAATCCGACGGTTTTTTTCAACGGCGCATGGATTTCTCTTTTTAAACTTACAAAAAATCACAAAGATTCTTTTTTTTTATAAATATGGCCACAAGCGTCGGTTAAGCGACGGCTAGTCTCATAACCGTCTCATAACCGTCGCTTAACCGACGGCACGCTAGTCAAAATAAGTCAAAGAAAAGCGCCCAAAATTCACATAGGGCGCCAAAGGATTCACCTGTTCCCTTATCGCTAACCTGCTTGCTTCTGTTCTATCACTGTCTTGCTTCCGTGGCTTGCCTAATGAACTGCCATTCTGTTGGTTAGGTTATTCCTCTATCCCCGTTCCTTTTCAGAACAGAGGCTTCTGAACCCTCTCATTTCTTTCCCTCAAAGAGCTAATGCATCTGAATTTTTTTTGGTCGAGTGTCTAAAGAGCTCGAATCTACCCAACGGCCCATCAATCGTCACATAAAAGATGGATGTAATATTATTGTAAATAAAGATGCTCTTCACCCAAATTCAACTTCTTACTGAAAGGCAGGCTATGTGTCGGTTGGCCCTCACCCTCTCTATGGTCGATCGTGCAATTCACGGACAAGAGGTTCCAACCAGTGCATGACTTGACAATCAGGGTGGAATTTGGGGCGTGCATAGTTGTTGAGTAGGGCTTCAGAAGCCCATTCTTAAGGTGTAAAAGTGTTCTTTGGGCATTTTACTCATCTTCTACAAAATCAAAGGTGGCTTCTATGGGCATTTGTTCTTTGTGGTTTTGAAGAGCTGCATGCAGATCTGCTCCACAATGGAATTATTCTAGTGAGATGGTATTGAAGCACATTCTTGTTTTGAATAGAGTTCAGTGCCTGGTTTCGTCATTCAACATCTTTCAGTAACATCTATTTGAAGGTTAATACAGCAGGTTTGAAGAATGTTACTTATGTGTTGCTTTAGTTTCCATTCAATTTATTGATCATAGAAAAAATATTTCTTTCAAACCCAGACGTAGCTTTGAAGTCGGCCCTTGATGCTCATTCACTATTTATGTTTCTGGGGTTCAAAGCGTTACTGCAGAGACAATTTATGAGAAATGACTTTTCTTCCTATATTCCATATTATGTTGTAGTTTAACATAAGACTCGTGGTGGACTCCAGAGGGCTGTAGTGATCTTTTTTTCCAGGTTGCATGCGGTTTGCTTGGTTTTCTTTATTTCTATATTGTTGCGCTACAAAGGTCTGAAAGCAGTTTGCAGGGTTTCTTTATTTTTTTGCTTTATACTTCCCAGGAAAAGTTTCTATGTTTCTAAGAATATATTTAGAGGGACAATTTACTTTTTGACAAAACTATTTGTTTGATGATTATAGATTTCCCTGTGTAGGGGAACCATGCAAGTTGTCAGTAGCTTGAAAGAAGCATTTTTATACTTAGCAGAAATCTATACATTTTTAAAATAATGCGTGTATCCATTAATAAGTGAACAGAGTTATTTTGCAGCTTTAGTGGAAAGGATAAAAAGACTAAACTCTCCTCAGCATTCCTCTGACTCCCTCATTCACATTTATAACACTTTGTACCACATGATTCTAAATAGCCTGTTCCTGTGGGAAGCTGAAAAGTTCCTCCTTGTGTAATTTGTA
>LPNX010986273.1:357760-378766 GCA_001517045.1 Pseudotsuga menziesii
GCAAGTTCATGTAACAGGTTAAAGGATGCTCTGTGAAAATGTTCAAGGAAGTGTTTTTAATAGGACATATCTGAAACACCAGCCCCCTCCATTCTTTCATCAACTGAAAGTTGTGGCTGTAGCATTCGTAAAAGAGCACTAACATGTTCTTCATTAAGTTGGTGACAGGCTTCTTTGTAAATAGAAGAATGCCAATCTGGAGAAAATATGCACTCTTTAATAAAACTAAGCACTTCAATAGCTCCTTGTAAAGGAATATTACTGGAGTCAGAAACACTGTCATTTGCAGAGCAGGGCTGTTCATGTCCATCAGAGATGACTACTTTCCTGCTAGCCTCTGAAAACAGATCTCCAAAGAGAGCATCATCTTCATGCCCGCTTGCAGATTCTGCATCATTTACTCCCAGCCCATCCTTGCTAACAGTTGGCCATGACTTTTCCCCCCTGGGCCTTGTTTTTAAACCTTGTGCATGCATCGTTATTCATCTATGACAAATATGGGCCCTTGTGGATGCTCTTGAAAAAAAAAACATCTCTTGGAGAAACACTTGGTATAAATAATAATACAACCTAGCACATGAATTGGATTGTCACCATTTAAGTCCATTTACAGGTATGGCCCTCCCTTGTTGATCAATTAAACTGTTGAAGACACCCAAGTGCTAGCAGTCCATGATTTCCTCGAGAGACCCAGTAGATATCAAACAACTAAAGGAGAAACCACTACCACGACACCCGAATGCTTCAATGGGTTTTACTGACATACCAAATGCTCAATAGGTTTTGATTCACACACCCATGAAATCTAATCGATCCAAAGGGTTTTGATTGACATATCCAAATGCTTCAACATATTTTGATTTAGATACCTAAATGGTTCAATAGATTTTGAGCGTAGGGATTAAACCTGATTTCATGGTTCAATAGATTTTGAGCGTAGGGATCAAATATGACTTCATGTTTTTTTTGGTAGCCATGTTATCAAAGGCTTGGGAGGTCTTATGCTGGATGAATACACATAAAAGAACAAGGAATACACATAATACTACAATTCTTAATAAACAATGGGTCTTATGCTGGATGAATAACTTCTCATTTTTTGAATTTTATCAGTGTTTACAGTGGGTAGGATTCAATTTTGGGAGTTACACATTTTAAAGGGATAAATCAGTTGTCATCTGGTGCTTTCTACCAATTCTAGTTGTTGAATGGAAAGTTGGTTTTGTTCCCCCACTGCAGGTTCAAAAATTTGGGTCTGAGGCAAGTGGAGAAGAGATTTTTAGATTTATTACAGATATAATAGAGGTAGAAGTAAAACAATGGCATGGAAATGGGCAGGTAGATGCTAGGGTTACTTTTCTCTTTGACAAAGCAAAGGATCACTCTGAGGATGCTGCCATGGTTGTAAATGTGGAAAAGGTAAGAACTTTCTTTTCATTCTCCTTTATCTCGTTATCATTTGTGTTTCTTATTCCTTCTTGTCTCCCTGTGCGTTTGAACTGTGGAAATATACATGATGAAAGTGAAGTAAGGTTTTTTGTGTTATTAGTTTACTGTGTTTGATGGATGAAAGTGACTGCTGTTGTAAAATTCTGAGTTTCACTGCCTGTTAATGAAAGGTCCTCTTGAATTATTCATTTGACCTACATTTACTGTGTCTGAAATTTATTTACGGCCTGCTGTTCATGGACTTTTTCCGCTGCTTTGAGATGCTTTAGTGCTGTGTATTAACTTCCTATGGTCTGAAACTAATTCTTGAGTGTATGGTGGTGATTTTAAGACTGTTCAAGCTTAATATTAGTGTACATTTGACAAAAGCTGTCAATGATTGTGCATGCACACAGTTTGAGTTTTTTGTCACTTCCCAACATTGAAACCCAGATCTAATTCATCATTCAGGGAAGGAACATTTCAAATACTGTAGCTTCTTTTTTTTGCTCTGTATTTTGGTGATATAGTCTTTAAATACACGGGTGCATAACTCCTTTTTGGGACTAATAAGGTATTGTTTTTAGTTTTTTTCTTAACTTTATGCAAATTAATGCGACAGTGAAAGGTCCATGAAGATTGTACATGCAGAGAGCATATAATCAATGTAATTTCCATTCAATCTATGAATAGAATTGATGTTTTTTCTTTGGATTTAAAAAAGCCCAATTCTTGATAAATGAATAAAACTCTCATAAGACAGCCTAAGGATATAGAATTGAAAATCCAAGCATGTATTACAATAGCAACATGCTAATATGTTCATGATGAAACTTAAAAGAGACATCACACAAGCTGTTGACAGAAAAAATGCTCCAGAATCCTTGACATAACCTTAAAGCCTTATCTTGCCATCACAATATAATGCTCAAAGGTAACATCAACCGCAGATGCTAGCAGCCAAATTTTGTGGGAAAAGATACAGACAAGCTAAATGCAGGCGAGTTCTTTGCTTCCATGGAATTTGATTGCTTCCAGCATTCGTCCCATGTTAGTCTCTTGGAATTATTTGGTATTATTTCCCTCCCAGTCACCTTCACTACATATTAGCCCCAATATATGCCTATGATTGATATTGGATGGAACAGACCCCAATTGATAATCATATCCATATTCCTGATAGCAATGTGAGCCCTAAATAGTTGACTAATCATTACTTCAATAGTTGGCTGTTGATCAGTTGAAATGTTGAAATATGTTATCTTCTGTCTGCAGACTCTGCAACACACAAAATAACTTGCTATGGAGAAAGTGAAGAGAAAAGCAAAAATATTGAAAAATGAAGAGAAAAATGGTGGAAGAGATAGAAACAAGAAAATTGAAAATCGGAGGCAGGAGGATGCTTAAACAGAAAAGTATTTCTGGGCAAAAACTAGTTCATAGCAAATAGATATGATTTAGCAATTTAATACATAAATCGATATCAAAATCCATTTTCCCTGGGCTGTCTAATGAGCAATATATTAGTGAGAATAGCCTGTACCTGTGTTAAGGTTGTCACATCCACAATAACAAAGGGCACATTCACAAACTTGGCCAGAGTTTTTGCAAGCAGTGTCTTCCCTGTCCTTACAGGGCAAGAGAGCTATATGAGTGAATCACTTTAGTAAAATGTAACTAGAATGTCATCATATGGCTACAACCTCTCTAACCAACCAAAGAACATTGTATCAACATTTCAAACTAAAGTTTAAACAAATGAAATATCTGAATTTTGTTTGCAGCAGTTCTGACAAAAACACATTCTCAGACAAAGGAAACAAATAATACCTAACCCAGTAGGACCCAAGAGTAGAACATTACTTTTCTCCAGCTCCACCATATCACTCTCATCAGTTTCTTCTCCTGGAAGACTGCTGCTGTCCTCTTGTAATGGTATAAGCCTGGCAGAAATGTCCACAATTTGATGAACCAACGCTGTAGTATCAAGAATGCCAGTTGGAAGATGTCTGTAGCAGCTCTATGTATAAACAGGATGGTGTAGTTTATGGGCAGAATTCTGCATGTGATGACACCCAAATATAGAGAGGTCACGCCTAGCCTACTAGAAGTTGGAGGCTGATATAGATGAGAGGTCGCTGACTTTGTATGATTAAATCCTGGCCCAAGGATCCACCCTCCACACATGCCCATGCAACAACCTAAGGGTGATT
Source organism: Pseudotsuga menziesii (assembly GCA_001517045.1). Classification (NCBI taxonomy): domain Eukaryota; kingdom Viridiplantae; phylum Streptophyta; class Pinopsida; order Pinales; family Pinaceae; genus Pseudotsuga; species Pseudotsuga menziesii. The sequence goes on from LPNX010986273.1 coordinate 361,402, forward strand.
GCTGCTCCTTACAAAGAATAAATACACCTGTTCGTACACAGTGATGCCCACGACTTCCAGGAATGACCAGTCAGTATATATATGGGTAGTCGCTAGTTTAGTTTGACTGAATGAGACTGTCCACACCTTCTATATTGCCCACGCAGCCCTAATAACTGATGATTTTCTCTCCCAATGTTTGAATGGGCATATCATCAAGGATAAGGATATTCACGCTCTCAATAGCAGCTGATAGAGATTCGCTGCTTTGGATACTTGATGAATGTGCCCTGGTTGGTAAAGAGAAACGCTGCCAAAAAGCACTCTTTCCCAAATTTCCAAGTAGGACATTACATTCACTCTGATAATCAAAATGTTTTGAAGTTGGCAAAGGATCATGTTTTCCAAGAGCGAACAAAGGACGTGGCAGTGCATTACCACTACATTTGACAATTGTAGGAGAATGAAGAAATAGAGCTGTAATACATTGCAACTCAGGAGCACACAGTAGAGTATTTGCCAAGCAGCATCTTGGTCTAGATAGTTTGTATATTTTAGAGATAAGTTTGGTATCCATAGTATGACCACTAAGAGAGGGTGATAGTGTTGAATATTTAATGGTCATGCTTGTTACATTAAGAGTTCAAGTTAGAAATCTTATTTTGTAATAAAGTCAAATTTGTGATGACTTTCAATCAGATTAGTCATCGTTTATTGGGTTCTATAGTCTAGACAACTGCCCTTATATGTTCTAGAGATATGCTAATGTATGTTGCTCAAATTGTCTATGAATCATCATTTTGATTTTAATCTGTTTGTTTCCAGGCATTTGAGTCACCGGACACTTTAACAAACAGTGTGTCATTTCTTAGACAACATGCGGTTGATACATCATCCAAGGCAGCTTGCTTGGTTGTGCCAAAGAAAGTCATATCATTCCCTCAGGTAAGTTGCCTTTCTTTGTAGCTATTTAGATCAAATTGAAAAAAGGTTTGTTGTTGTCTTATGGTTGTCAACGTTAATTTCACACTTAAGAAATCATTTAAGCAAACTGAAGTTCTATTTAGTAAGAAAAAATGGTTTTTTTTCTATGTTAAATCATATTATTTCTTTAGTTATTTGTTCTCTAGGGTTATTCTTTGTCTACCTTATTTCCAATTTGACCTGTAAGATAGATTTGCTGGCTGGATTAAGTTCTATGATCACTGTCTTTGAAATTTGAGAAAGGAATTTTAGTTTTGTTTATAACCCTCAAATTTTGGGTCAAAAATACCTCGTTTCACAATATAACTTTGGAATTACAGGTTGAGGAGGTCATACACTTTGAGGATGATATAGAAGAGCTCCAGCAGTGGGACCAGCAAGTAAGAAATTAACACCCTTAGCTGTATCATATCAATAGTTTCAACAATTCCTCACCATTTACATGACTTCTAAACATAGTTTCTACGTGACTTCTAATCATGCTTATTCTCTGATTTTGCATGCCAGATTGTAGGCTTGTGTCAAGTGCTAAATGATGTCCTGGATAGCATGGCTAAGAAAGGGCTGACTATAGCAGTGTAAGAGAAAATTAGTGTGATAAGAAGATTCTTCGAGGAAATAATCAGAGTGTTCTGTATTTAATTTCCTTTGTTCCATTTGTGGTTGATACATTCATTGTTGTTTAGATGAGCTGAAGCACTGTGGTGCTTTTTTTGCCATTTTTGTGGCTAGTGTATACTGAAAACAAGCAAGCACAGTGTAAGTTTGGAATAAACTGTCAAATATAGAACAATACCACTGGCTACATTTGTGGTTGAAACATTCATGGTTTTTTTAGATGAAGTGAAGAATGCCAGTGGTGCTCTCTTTTGTGAATATGATAGACCTTTTTGGCTTGTGTATTCTAAACACAAGCACGTATGGTGTAAGTTTCTGAATAAAGTGGCAAATTATGAAGTATTTAAAAAAAAAAAAAACTTATTCTTATGTTCTTTTTGCCAATTTAACCTGGTTGTCTGTTACAGGGATAACACAAAGACTGCACTATTGGATGCCATGTATGTGTTTCTCAAGAGGCCAGAGTATATCAAATATGTGTCAAATTTGGTCACTGTTTGTTCTCAAATTATTTTGACTCGACCACTAGGTTAGTGACTATTAGTATTTTTTGTCTCTGATAAATTGCATGCTTCAAATTGCAGTGTGATAGTAGCCATACTAGTCTCTTGTATGCTCTCAGATAGTGTGTGAGAACAATGATATTTTTATATAAATATTTTAGCATTTTGGTTTATAGGGTTTTGGTAGGATTTTTGAAGTTTGTGTTTTTTTATTTATTTCATCCTGCATTACTCAAAAAATTTACGAGCCATTTCTTTTGAAGTGCTTGGATTTGTCCAAAAATGTAGGGCATTTCTTTGCAGGTGCCTGCATTTCTATAGAAGCCGTGACTATTTCTTTGATAAAAATCATGTTTTGTCAGAAAGAGAAGGTGCTTCAAAGGAAACACATTGCCCATTAAGAATGTCAAACATGTGTAAAATACTAAAAAAATATGTTTCTGATGTATTTCGCCCAAATTAGGTCTCTCAACATCACATTTCTAGTAGCATGGTATGCACATATAACATATTTTGTACTTATTGTTATTATTTAGATTTTTTAGTAGGTAAATTGCTTCAAGGAAGGTCATATTTTTCTCAACTTGGAACTCTGTGAGAATTCAATTTTTTAAATTTGTCATTTTTCTAAAGATGCTGAGAGTATCTGCTGAGGAAATTTATCAAGATGTAAAGGACTTATGGGAAATTTATTACAAAGAAACACAATTCTATTGCACAGTGATCCATGTAGGTAGTCTTAATAATGCTGAAACCAAAATTAGTAATGAATGTGAATGTGCCACTTTGAACTGTATTTGTATCAGATAATCTTGTGTACTAAGTTACGTTTTAAATATAATTTAAAGCCAAATGAACAATTGGTGATTTAGTGTGCTGCCTTGTGGACTTTGAATTTATGTACTTAGAATATGCATTGTTTGAATGGGTTTTCTTATGGTGAACTGGCTAAGTACAACTTTTGTTTTCCCTGGATTAACAGTAGAATTAGTTTCTGATTATTTTGTTTGGAGTCCTTCAGGATTATGTAGGCTCATCAAATTTGGACCAATGTTTGCTTCTCACCACATCTATGCCGGTTCCTTTTTTCATTGCTGCCACCTCCCTACTAGGCTTTCATCACAATGGTGTAAGAATTTTGTTTAACTTGTCTTTCTTTTGCTTGTTGAAACTTAATTTTCTTTTCTTTTTAACATATTTATTATTTAATGGCTCCATTTATGGGAGAAAATTACTCTTATGTTTAATTTCATATATGTTTATGTGCTGATCAGTTGTTGTTGACAGTTCCAGTTGCACCTACATTTAGGCTTATGTTGAATCCTTATTTACAGTTTTGGGAATGCTTGCACATCTCAACGTTTTGAGTGGTATATATATTGCTCCTAATTTGTACTTCGGTATACATTAGAGATTTAATAAAGGTTTAATTATGGACTTTACAATAAATTGATGTAATCATTAGTTATCAAACTACTTTCAGTCTCACCATGTAATAACTAATGGAACATTACAATGTTGCATCTCTCGAATGTATAATCCATTTTCTCTCATTCTTTTGTGTATTCTCGTCTACTCTAGTGTTTGGAGAAATTGACAGGGTATTTTGACCACAGTTAGAACTGGAGGAAGAGGATGGAGGAGTTGAAACATGAGACATTGCTATGATCAGAAAAAGCACAAAGGGACTACTAACATAGACAATTGGACATAAGCAAGGCGATCCGAGGGAAAAAAAATGTTTTTATTTTTACACAAAAGTGTATTGCAAATAAAAACCTGGAATTATTCATCAAATTTTTAAGTGCATTCAAGTCTTGACTAATTGGACTAGCTTGTCCTGAGGAATTAAGAGTAGATGTAAATGTGATGCCTCAAAATTACCAGGGAGGGGATTTGTACTGTGAGATTTATTGGGGCTAACTCGTACACTTGACTAGATTGCCACAGTCCCAATCAAAGAAAAGCCAACACCAGTCAGAGTAGAGCCCTCGAAAAACTGTCTCCATGTGAATTTGACTTGATGTATTTAAAATTATTTTTAGGAATTTGTGAATAGCAAAGAGCTTGTCAGTGTCTCTATGAGGGATTTTGTTCATGAAGGGTGTTACAGGTCCTTATGAAGGTTTGCTTCATGTTGTTTTGAAATTGTAACTAGCGGTGTTAGAGTCTTAAGTTTGTGACGTGTCAAAGAGGTTAGAGTTAGAAGACTAAAGGTTTTGGTTAGAGGAATTTAAAGCTTGTTGAATCTAGTCAATGAACATAGCCCTTAGTGGAGTCCATGAGACATTTCCATTGGGATATGTGTGAGATTCCATACTACCAAAACTTCATAACTTCATCATTGAAATATCATACACAATAAAAAAAAAATTTAAACACAGATAATCGTCGCTTAAGCGACGCCTGTAGGTGTCTCTTAAGAGACGGTTATGTGTGTTTTTAAAAAAAAAAAATACATAACCGTCGCTTAAGCGACACCTGTAAGTGTTACCGTCGCTTATGCGGCGCCTGTAGGTGTCGCTTAAGCAAAGCCTGTATGTGTAAAAGCGACGGTTGGTAAGTGTCGGCTAACCAACAGTAAACTGAGCTGTCTCTTAACCGATAGTTTTGAAAGATGTCGGATAACCGACGACAAGTTTCTGATGCTTAAAAAAATCAATAGTGTCATACATGCGACAGGGAAGTGTCAAAAATCTGACAATACTGCCGTCGGATTTTTGGTTGAAATGTAGTAGTGTAGGGAGACTCCTTAGTGTTCCATTAGATATTGAGGGGGTCAGTACTCTGGCGGATTTTGAAGTTATTGAGATCATTGATGATAGCAATCCTTATCTAGCCCTGTTGGGAATCGAGTGGGCCATGGCAAATGCTGCAATCATCAACCTTAAGAAGAGACAGATGACCTTCGAAGGAAATGGTGTGCGCGTTATCATACCCCTAGACCCGTCCGAAGGAGAAAGATATACAAAACCACTCAGAGACGACGACCAGGATGTTCTGGAGCACATTTATAATATCACAGCACAGGAAGAAGATTATATTGATCCTACTGCCGAAGGTATTATAGATTGGCAGTGTGACAGCTCCTGTATGACGGATTCAGATGATGGTTTAGAGAACTGGTAGAACCGACTGTATGAGCTACATGTCCATAGATGCACCAGAATTACCAAGTCCTTTAGATGGCTTAGTTCGAAGACAAGAGACTTAACCGCTTCTGATGGTGCGACAGACCCACAGGAGTCCATTGTGCTAGTACCCACGCAGATGCTGGCGTCACAGAAAGTGGAGAATCTAGATTCAGCATTAGGAGTCACCACAGCCAGAAGATGGACTGCCCATAAGAAGTACCTTTCTAGCTGGGAAGCTTGTCAGAAATCCTTCCACCTGAGATTTATGGCTCAGCTCCAGAGGGTGCGCATCAGGTTCAATGGGCAGAGTAGGCTGCAGGACCACTTGGAGCATTATTATGGGGCATGGACACTTGTACCTCGAACAGACTGGGTACCTAGGGTTAGTCATACCTAGGCACCTGCGGCAGAAACCCGGTACGTGGAGGTTGTGCCTCGGCACGCTAATGTGTCTCGTGATAAATAAATAACCCAGGCCCACCCTCCCTAGCCGACAAAAAACGCTACAGGAATGAAGCTCACAGTTTGGTCGCAGAACTTGTCTATATATGCCGAAGGTAATTATTCTGATGGAGGTCCTCATCATGATGCAGCTGTGGTACTGGTTATGCCGCAGCATAAAAGCCGGTCATTGGAACACTGCCGATTTGGTGGCACCGGTACTTTAATTTCCTTAATTGCCTGTCCTACGGGTATCCGCCAAAATTTAGTGTCGTGGGAGCAGGATCTCTGTCAGATTTGGCGCCTTCAATGCACATTTATGACCAAGATGGTCGATGGATTGCATAAGAAGACCCCCGGGCATCAGCATTTCACATTATGCAGTTTCACAATTGAACCTATGTCCACTAATCAAGAACTTCAGGACTTAGTGAGAGAATTTGAACAGACAGGTCTGCAGAACATTGTCCACCCCCCACCTGCGCCTGCAGCACGTGAGGAAACCCTACCAGCACCGATTCCACCAATGTAAACACGGTCTGCTAAGAAATAGTTTAAGCCTGAAGTTTGTTCTAAGCGGAATGAATACCGACACAAGCGATCTGGGCAAACATCGCAGGATTCCGGAATGGATCCACCTGGTTCAGTAGAAATCCCAAGCGACGGGGAGGAGCATATTGCACCACGACGACCACCATATGTCCTACCTCTTCAACCAGGAGTTAAACCTCCTCAGCAGAGCAAGTAGTTCACAATAAGTACCCCTTCACTGCCACCGGGTGTGCAGCTAGTTGGGTCCATGACAGGGAAGATAGACCGGCTTAAATATTCTGACCATGATACAATTGACCGTAGCAAGTTTCCGCAGTTCACACCAGAAACATATTTGCACTTTTTCAAGTACGACGGGGCGACATTGGTAGAAGTCAAACGGTGGGCTGCCGGCTTGGATTGCGCTGGTCTGTTGAAGATGCTTGACGTTCCCCACTTCGGTCGCGGCCCACAGGTGACCATAGTGGTCAAACAGCTACTGGCGTTAGTTCATGATGGCCACTTATGGATATGAGACAAGAAAATCCCTATAAATGGTGAGCTCATTCAGAAGATCACTGGTTTACCCAGAGCAGGGCCTAACCCGTCAACCGAATTCCCATCGAAGCATGAGGATACAAAGCTTGCACAAACCATGAAGGAACGTTTCGGCTTGACAAAGGGAAAACGTGGGTATCACACTTCTACGATTCTGGAACCTCACATCCGCTTTGCAGCAGAGCTCGTAGCCTGCAAAGTCATGCAGAAGTGCAGGCCAACTGAAGTACCTGCCCCGGTTATCAGAATTGCTATGAACTGTGCCGAGGGTTACAGCTACATTTGGGTAGACTATATTGCGAAGGAATTCCTGGAAGATGCTCACGATGCGCAAGAGAAAGGTAGGCCCTTCCATTACTCATGGTTACTTGTACTTATCGCATTGGTAGGATGGCGAGAACCTCTTAAGACACAGTTCCCTGATGCTCCAGAAAACACATCTGGCGCATCCAGGTATGCATCGGTATGGGTCTCCCAGGATAAAAAACACTTGCAGATGACAAATTATGTGTTTTCTTTTTATATGATGGATATCCAGTTTCATATGGAAAAAACCCCACAGCTCAGTCATACGTTATTCTCCCACTATCACGGTGCAGTCACCTTCAGTGCCGACATGCATCATACCTTCATCTAGGCTCGCGCAGATGAACAGCATCAATGGTTCAAGCTACCATATGTAGTCACTGAGGGTGATATCCGGGCAGTAGTTCAACACTGGCCGGTTGAATGGTTGAAAGATGTAGGAAAGAAACCTCACATTCCAATCCCCATAGTTACCAATGTGGGCGTAGGACCTAGCAACACACAACAGCAAGCCCCCCTGGAAGACAGCAAAGAACAGACTGAGTCGGAGCAGAATGATAGCAACCAGGGTGGAGGAGAGGAAACCGAAGAAGACGAAGGACAAGACTCGGTCAAAACTACTCCAGAACCTAATAGGCAGGATAAGCGCAAGATACCAGAAGTAGAGGAAGTGAACAAACCACAGCCCCGAAATAAAGCAAAGGCGTCGAAGGATAAGAACATCGACGACACTACCGGCTTGACAAGTGAGGAGCTTGATGAGGCTTTGTCAAAGTCCACCGAAGTTCTTACCAAGAAATGGTCCGAGTTCACGGCTGCACACTTGCATGCCATCACTAGTGTCGCACAACACATATCGAAACTGAAGGCTTTAGCAGCACAATCGACGACCGGCACTGTAGCCAGCAGTACCCTGGTAAATGCGTAGCCCTACCTAAGGCAATGGCCAACTCGAGAACACAAGGGCCAGGTATCCGCTGCTGCCCTTATCACAACTAATGTAGCATCTCGTGCAGAAATGACCATGAAATTTGGAATTGATTACACCAGAATATCCATGGCAGAACTGTATCTCTGCCAGTCCGCTATCGCAAAGGAAATTCAGGCCCGAGATCATTATTCCCAAATTTAGTTGGATGACACCAAGAAGCAGAATGATAGCCTCGCAGTGCAGCTGGAAGCAGCAGAACAGTGAAAGAGGGACGCAGAACGTAAGTGGATTACATTGGTCTGAGTGCTGGATGAAGCATGTGGAAGTCTCCCTGACTAGGAGTCTCCCTGACTTTGACGTGCAGCTAGTGGAAGAACCAGAGAAAAGACTGGCTAGGTTGAAAGACTATGTGTAGCAATGCCACAGTGAAATTGAGAAGCTCAAACTAGAGCATGAGACCCATATCGCGGAGCTTCAACTCCACATTCGTCCAGAAAGTCCACCTGAGGTCAAAGACCAACACCACGCAGACATTCAAGCATCCGCAGCAAAAATTTCAGATATTGTGGGCAGCGCATCAAAGCTATTAGAAGACAGTGTGGAGACCTGGACTACCCTACAGAAACATCCAAGAATTGGGCAACTGCAAGAAACCATTCGACAGAAATAGGAAGAATTGGATGAAGTAAAAGCCACAATTAAGATTATACCACCCATGGAAAAAATGATCAAGGTAAATCGCAGCAATGAACTCCGGCAGGAAATTGAATTATGCAGAGTAAACGCAATAGATGTGGAAAATGCTATGCATCCACTTATTAGGGAAGCATTTGAGTTAAGCACTGCTGTGGACACCCAACTTAAAGTCCTGAAGGAATATGATGCATTTGCATAGCAAAGGGCTACCGAAACATCAGCCGAGGTACTGCAAGAGTTGGTGGAAAAGGAACAGGCCACTGACAGTATCATCCGTGGTCTTAACAAGCAGCATGCTATCCTTGCTGATAAAGTTCATCTGTCAGAAGAGCCACAGAGTGTCTCGGGACGGGACACTGGTGAGTCTTAGGGGCCTGTTCGGGTGCGCACCCTAACGGTCCTTAAGGTAGGTATATTCGCGAGCTAAAGGAGTTTGTAAGCAGACTTATGACTCAAATTAGTCTTAGGGGTGTCGGGGCTAAGTCAAAACCCTCTTTTTGTAATTAACCCATGCTGCAATTCTAGGGTTTAGGGTTTGCGGTGCCCATGGTTTAAGTCCATGGTTTTGTAATAGTGCAATATATAAATAGGCACTTTTGTAAATAAGAAAGGTTAGGTTTTTGGATGTAAAGAGAATTAAGGCGAAGCTAAGGCTATTTTGTAAGGAAAGGTTAAGTCCCAGCTGTGTGTGTGGACGACCTTTGCAGCTGTGTCTGTAGAGGGTTTTGTAAGAGATTAAGGGAAATCTGCAGCTGTGTGCGTAGAGGCCTGCTGCTGTGTGCGCGGATTAAGGGACTTGAGGATATTTGCAGTTGAGTGCGCAAATCAGAACTGTGATTTTGTATAAAGTTGAATAAAACACAGTTCGGTGGACGTAACCCCTACACTAGGGATGAACCGCGTTATATCTGGGGTTGTGGTTCTTTGCGTTATTGTCTTCATGTTCTTGTATGCATTAATAATTAGATAAATCTGATAAGTAAGATCACTGCTAATAAATAGCTTCACTGTGAATTCCCAGTAACGGGTTAAGCAAGTCACTGTTTGTTTATTTATCTGTGAAGTTGTATATATTTGAATGTCAGAGCTTTGTGGTTATTGATTATAAGTTATTAAAGGCTAAGGTACAGTAATATCCCTCTCTGCTTGCAGAAACCTGATTCTGCGGCACCCCATAGTTGTTTCGGGTGAGACTGCGACCTGTTCGCAGGTTGTTTCCGAAAGGGCCAACACTATGGGTCTTTTGTTGGTGTGAAGCAAAAGGATTAAAACTCGGTTCTTCCCTATTTACCAACATCCTCTGTCTTCATCTCTCCCACTTTGGAATCAATGGAAAATGGTGTCCACATACCTATATCTAAAATCATTGATCACTAGTCATTGCTCCCCCCTGTCAATATGCACGATCTTAGGACATGTCTTTATGCTTAGAGTAGCCATCCTATTTCCTTTGAGTACATTGCCCATCCTTATGAGCCTAAGGTGTGATAAAGTATTTGAGAGACCTTAAGCTTGGATTCCCATATGGTATCTATCCTCCTTTCTTTGATCAACTTCTCCTATCTGTAACTACTCAATCTTCTTCATCCATACTTGCTTCTTGGAATTTGTCCTTTCAACATTTGTTCCTTCGTTTGTATAGGATTTCCTTAATGAGTTGTATAGGGAACTTCTCATGGGTTTTTTTCCCTGTACTCCAACAATCTTGATCTTTGTGCCCAAATCCAATGCAACTATAACACCTCATCATACGATAATATGACCAGCATTGTTGCATGTACAACACCTAACTAAGCTATTGGAACTTCCTGCAGTTCTTTGATCAACTTCATATCTCCATGCCTGAGAGTCCCCCTTACTATAGGTCTTTGTCTTTTTTTCTACAAATCTTCCTGCATTGGTATTCCAAGGTTCATTGGTTCTTCTTGCAGATGTGTAGGAAGGAGTTTTCCTTGGTTGGCTTCTTTGACTTGCACATTCTTGGGATTTGTGACCAAACCCACTACATGTGTAACATCTCCATGTGTGATAGGTGGCAACAATATTTCCAACTTGGTTAAATGTCCAACATCTAACTAATTTATTGGGTATTCCAGCCCTTCTTCTTCTATAGAATTTGCAATCCATAGCCTTTTGACCAAAGTTAGAACAAAATTAACAATAACCATTTAATCTACTTTCATACTTGAGACTTTGAGTTGTTTCTTTTCTGATATTTCTTTGAGGAATAGGCCTAACTCCTTATTGTAATTTTGAGCTTCCAAAGTCCTCGTTGGCATGTGCATGAGCATTAGGAGTAGTTTTGGATGTTGATGGACCTGCTTCTAGAGTCTTTGAAGACCAACTGTCATCTTCATATTTTTCTCTATCCTTCTTGTAACCAAAACTAGTTTTTTTCGAGTGGATATATATGGAATCCAAGATCTTATCTAGGAAATATGGATTGTCCTTGAACTTGAAAAAAGATTCATTCTTCTCACCTTTCTTCCTAAGACCAACTACTTCCATTTCCATCTTTTGGATCATCTCCTCCTTTTCTTCCAGTTGAATCTTAAGTATTTCTTCTATCCTCTTGGGTTCCTCCAGCTGAGTCTTCAGATCATGATTGACCTCTCTAGTTTCTTAAAACTCTTCAGTATGCTTTTTTGGTTCTTTCTTTTGACTAATCAATTTAGTCTTTAGTTGTTCAACTTCAACATCCTGGTCTGTAATTTTATCACGCAACTCTTTGTCCTTTTTTTGAGATTTACAAACAACACTTTCATTGTCATGGTCTTCTGATGATATTCTTTCAAGGAGTCCAATATTTTATTTTTGAAATTCATGAAGTCACTATGTTTTAAATTTACTTTGTTCAGAAACAAATTGGCTCTAAGATCAATATTCAACAATGAGAGATGTATCGCATTTGCAGACCTTGATTTCCCTTCATCATCACAATAATAATCTTCTCATTTTAATCACACAAAATATCACTACAATCACAATAGTCCATACCTTTACTAGAATCCTCTTATTTCTTATCTTCTTTTTGATTGATTTCTTTTGGGGTTTGTCTTCTGTTTCTTGATCTGTCTTTTTTGGGTTTTGGTCTTTCCTTTTGATAATTGCTTTCCAACTTGAACCATAAGTGTTTGGCTGAAGTGTACTCCCCTACACCTTCTTCCAATGGACTGGGAATTCCTTCCATGAGGAACTTCAAGTTTGTAGTATTGTCCTTCTTTGCTTCCTTCTGTGCAGATGATTTTTCCTTCTTGTTTGATGGATCGGGTGGATTGATTACAATCTCCCAAACACCAAATTTCTTCAGATAAGCCTTCATTTTGATCCTCCAAATCAAATAATATGTCATATCAAGTATAGGCATGTCATTGCTTGATGACTCTTCTTTTTATTCCATTGTGTCTCCACGCATCTCCTTCAAGCTTTTTAGGCTTGTAACGAAGGTCGGATCTAATACCAATTTTTGGACACAATGGGCACACTGAGAGGGGGGTGAATCAATGTGTGAATCATTTTAAATTTTTTACCTTCTTTTAGTCAATAGAGAATATTAATCATTATGTCATCAATTGCATAATCAAATTCATCATGAGTCATAAGAACAACATTGTTAAATTTTCATATGCTTATCTAAGACATCAGCATTTCATTTTCGTTTTCATAACAAAAGGATATAAATAGGATCCCTGAAAGACAGACAAGCCCAACCATACAAAAGGAACACAAAGATTTATCCTGGGAAAACCCAAAAGGGAAAAACCCAGCAAAAGCTTCCTCAATATAGATGCCCCCAAAAAAAGATAAAATATAAAACCAGTAAGGAGATCAAAGCCTGATCCTCCTCCTTCTCCAGCAACTTCTCTTATCCACTAATGCGCTACACAAGTGAGAGTGTGTGCTCCAAATGAGGAGAGCTACACCTCTATTTATATTCATTCGTTCACTTGAATTAACTCATCCGACATGTAGGCTCAAGTTAATCATGTAGGATTGAGTTACACATGTAGGCTCAAGTAACCACACTGGGGTGCTAATGACCCAGCTTTACAATTAGAGGGGACAACCTCATGACTCTTATTAGTTCTTCCGATTAGAAGCATTGGGGTACAATATAATACAAGTGGTTCTCTTGATAGGACCATCGGGGACCACATAGGATACATATAGAATATTCTTTGAAGTTACAATATTTCAACACTCCCCCTTAACGAGAAGGGTATTCTACAACAACATCAACAACAACAATAGTAGGAGAGAGATAGAGGACATCATCAGCATCATCACGGTAACACATCTATAAATCATTGGAAGCTTTTCAACATTATGTAGTCTTCATATTCAATCTTCAGTGTTCATCATCATTAATACTTTGACCACTTTGATCAGTAACATCTTTAGCACTTTGACCTTTCGATCAACAAAATCATCTTCAGCACTTCCACCTTTCTATCAGCAACATCATCTTCAGCACTTTGACCTTTCGATCAGCAACATCATCTTCAACACTTTGACCTTTCGATTAGCAACATCATCTTCAGCACTTTGACCCTTCGATCAGCAACATCATCTTCAGCACTTTAACCTTTCGATCAGTAACATCATCTTCAGCACTTTGACCTTTCGATCAGCAACATCATCTTCAGCACTATCATCTTTAGCATTTTGACCTTTCGATTAACAACATCATCTTCAGCACTTTGTCCTTTCGATCAACAATAACATCATCATCATACTCTGATCTTTTGATTAGAAGCATCATCATGAAAACATCATCATCATCAAAACATCATTATTATCAAAACATCAAGATTATCAAAACATCAACATCATCATCATCAAAACATCAACATCATCATCATCAACATGATCCTTCCTTTTGAAATTATGAGATCAACATGTCTGTGGTACTCAGACGATCCTTCCTATCGGAATTACGGGATTTAGGTCTTTACGGAGTTACTAATGATCCTTCCTTTCAGAATTACAGGATCAACACATCTATGGAGCTCAGATGATCCTTCCTTTCAGAATTATGGGATCAATTCTTTATGGAGCTACTAACGATCCTTCCTTTTGGAATTACGGGATTTAGGTCTTTATGGAGTTACTAATGATCCTTCCTTTTGGAATTACGAGATCAACACATTTGTGGAACTCAGAAAATCCTTCCTATTGGAATTATGGGATCAACACATATGTGGAACTCAGACAATCCTTCCTATTGGCATTACAAGATCAAGTCTTTACAGAGCTACCAACGATCCTTCCTTTCGGAATTACGGGATTTAGGTCTTTACGAAGTTACTAACGCTCCTTCCTTTCGAAATTACGGGATTTAGGTCTTTATGGAGTTACTAATGATCCTTCCTTTTGGAATTATGGGATCAACACATATGTGGAACTCAGACAATCCTTCCTATTGAAATTATGGGATCAAGTTAATGATCCTTCCTTTCAGAATTACGAGATTTAGGTCTTAACGGAGTTACTAATGATCCTTCCTTCCGGAATTACGAGATCAACACATATGTGGAACTCAGACAATCCTTCCTATTGGAATTATGGGATCAACACATCTGTGGAACTCAAACAATCCTTCCTATTGGAATTATGGGATCAAGTCAATGATCCTTCCTTTCGGAATTACGAGATTTAGGTCTTTATGGAGTTACTAATGATCCTTCCTTTCGGAATTATGGGATCAACACAGATGTGGAACTCAGACAATCCTTCCTCTATGAATTATGGGATCAACACACGTTCTTGAGTACTGAATTCATCGGATCCATTCTGAATAGAAGTTCAAGGATGATACAATCCTACCACATTCACAGGGACTAAGATCTCTGGGTACATTTTGAACTGAGGTTCAGGGATGATGCAATCCAACCACTTTCACGAGTGCCAAGACCTCTGAATACATTTTGAACCAAGGTTTAGGGATGATGCAATCCAACACATTCGTGGGGGCTGAGACCTCCAGATACATTTTGAACCGAGGTTCAGGGATGATGCAATCCACCACTTTCATGGGGGATGAGACCTCCAGATACATTTTAAACCAAATTTCAGGGATGATGCAATCCCACCACATTCACGAAGACTGAAGTCACCGGATCTATTTTGGACAGATGTCCCAGGATGATACAATCCCTCTTCATTCTCGAGGACCAAGGTCACCGGATCACTTTTGGACAAATGTTTCGGGATGATACAATCCCTCTTCATTCTTAAGGACCGAGGTCATCGGATCACTTTTGGACAAATGTCCCAGGATGATACAATCCCTCTTCATTCTCGACGACCGAGGTCTCCATATCACTTTAGGGATAGTGCCCAGGGATGATACAATCCCACTGCAACATCACCACTCCCCCTTTTGAGGAAGGTCTTTTCAAACAACACCAAGCTTGTCTCAAAAGTGTTTGAACTTTACCCGAGACAGAGACTTCATCAGTACATCATCATTCAAACCATCATCATCTACATCTTCGATATGTGAATACTGAACTATCACCATCTGTATCTCCAGTATGTGAATACTGAAAGCATCATCATCTATATCTTTAGTATAGAAATACGAAATCATCATCATCTGCATCTACAGTATGTAAATACTGAAACATAATCGTCTGCATCTTATCTTGTATGTAGAAATACCGGATTTCTATGTGTTACAATCGAAACACAGGGTTGTCTGTCATCACAAATATATTTATCACATAGAATCATTGTAGTATCCATCTTCAGGTCAAAGAGACCTGATATCAGCTTCTAAATCCATATGAATTCACAACTTAGCAGAGCAACTTGCTATGTATTTTGCTTCAGCCGTGCTATGAGAAACACTGTACTATTTCTTGCTAAACCATGAACTCATGGAAGACCCCAAACAAAAGCATCTACCTAATGTGATTTTCCTATGTGAGATACTTTCAGCCCAATCTGCATCTATGTAGCCATACAATCTATACTCATGGCTACCATCATAGTATAGACCAACTTCTATAGTCCCTTTCAGATATCTCATCACATGTTTTGCAGCAACTAGGTGAACCCGTCTTGGTTGAACAAGATATTGACTTAAGGTGTTCACATCAAAACAAATGTCTAGTCTGGTATTTGTTAAGTACATCGATGACATAATGATCTGTCTTTAATGATTCATATCCACTAACTATGACGAGTCATCAGCTAACAGCTTCAGGTTGGAGTCCATGGGTGTGGCCATGACTTTGCATTCCAACATATTGAATCTCTTCAATATCTCTACCGCATACCTTCCCTGGTTGAGAAATATTTCTTCTGAACTTTTCCATACTTCCAGACCTAGGAAATAATGCATTAACCCAAGGTCTTTCATCTCAAATTATTCTGCTAGTTCCTTCTTGCTTTCCATGACCCATTTCTCATTTTCTGTCAAGGATAAGTCATCCACATATAATAACAGGATGACAAGTTCATCTTCTACAACCTTGAGATAAAGGTTAGGATCAGCTTTACTTTTGGTAAAGCCCATGCTCGACAAGAAACCATCTATTCTTTCATACCAAGCTCGAGGAGCTTTTTTTAAGACCATATAATGCCTTCTTCAACTTGCATACGTCAGTATGTCTATCTTCAACTTCAAATCCTTATGGTTGTTCTATGTATACTTCTTCTTTGATCACACCATTTAGAAAAGCTATTTTCACATCCATCTAGTGTAAGTCCCACTTCATCATGGATGCAAGTGCCATGGTATCTCTAATTGAAGTATACCATGCTACTGGGGAAAGTGTCTCTTCATAATCAATCCCCTCTTTCTGAGAGAAACCTCTGGCCACAAATATTTCTTTATACTTCTCAATACTTCTATCAGCTGCATGCTTTATTTTGCATATCCATTTGGAGGATACTATACTCTTTCCTTCTGGTTTGGGAACTGTATCCCAAACATCATTCTAGTATTCTTTCATCATAACATCTTCCATGATTTCATCTTATCGGGTCATCAACATATCCTAGTATTCTGCATTCAACCTTGAAGGTTGGAACCCACTTTACTCTTGGTAAAGTCTCGATCCATCAGGAAGCTATCCATCATGTTGTACCATGTCGAACTTAGATATCTTCTGTAGTCACTCCCCCTGAATTGGAGTATCATCTTCCTTCTTCATTCTGTACAGGTGGTTCTATTCTTGATATATACTTGTTAATAGAGTATGTCATGTCATAGTCTATTCTTTCTGAGGAAAATCATGAACCTTTCTTTGTACACTTGTTCTTGTAGATCCATATGGAAGATACTACGTACTTCCCTTTATGTCTTGAAATCATATCATATACATCATTCCCCATGATCAACTGTTATTCTTTGATCATAGCTTCTTTCATAGCATTCTTTTCTTCATATTGAGTTATCTCTTATACCCATGGTAGTCTTCATCCTTCAAGGTAGATCTACTGCTCTTTGAAGCTATTTCTTCCGTCATGGTGTCTCTAACCCTGGGAGATTCAGATTCATGTTTATTGAATTGTCATCACTTGTTCTTTGGAACAAGTCTCATCCTTCTTTTCTTGTAGGAGGTTGTACATGACCTTTCCTAAAATTCAAATGCACCAGTTGCATGGTTAGAACTATTTCATAAATCATATGCATAACGACAAATTCTTATGCATCATGCAACTGTTTAGCCAAT
>LPNX010986273.1:379091-396745 GCA_001517045.1 Pseudotsuga menziesii
ATTATGAGACAAGATTCTTCTTCTTCCCAAAGTCAACTGAAGGTAATCACTTTATTCTAGCACGCATTCCTCACATGAATGAATCCCATGACCATGGGAGGCCATTCAAGGTGGCTATCACCACTTCTACATTATTTGCTTCTTCTTCTATTGCTTCAAGATGTTATGCATTCTGGATCTTCACATTCTTCAACTGTTTTCTCAAATCCATATTTTGAATTATGTTCTTATCTTGAAATAGCTTGATCAAGAAATCAAGCATCTTCGGTGTCTTTAGGGAAGACACTTGTGGTACAAGTTGATCCGTGATCAACAGTGATCTTCTTGGCCTTGGTCAAGTTCTTCTTGTGTAAGGCTTTGAGGCTCATCTCCCTCTAGAATTGGAACCTCTCTACTCATGTAGGTGTCCAATTCATTTTCTTTAGAGAGATAAAATATTTTCATGCTTGGAAGTTTTCAACTTCACCAAGCTTATGATCAAGCTGATGTGATAGATCACTTTGAAATGAGAACCTCAAATGCAAATAGAAAAAGTGCTTCGAGAGCTCGCTGATCTAGGGTTTGTTAGAGAAACCCTAATTTTAAAGTCTTGGAATATTTCAGATCTTATTGGATAGAAATATATATCTCTTCAAATGGATTTTTCCAATGTACTCCTTTTCTGAAAACAGTGGAGGGAAGCTCCCAGAACAGGAAGCCCTAGTTTTCCAATTTCTTCTGTAGAAATGCATGTTACTGTTTCTATGATATCTCCGAAATTAATACTCCTCTGTGTCTGAATTTTCGTACTAAGGTAACCTCACATTTCCCTGATCCAAAACCATAGGTTTCATCAGAATTAGTTTCACTAATTGGGATTTATGATCATTTTCCCAAGGTGCCCTGTTACAGGACTGTTCAGAATAGTGAAGTTGTACAGCATGCCACGTTTCACTGGTTCATCTTCAAGTTCTGAAATTCGGACCACATAAGTTATAGTCTATGATTTTTCTGGAACATATTTATAAATTCCATTTTTATTTCTATATCCCAATCTATAGCAGTTATACCCAGGTGTCCTGTTTAAGGATGAATTATGGAAGAGGCTGGAACCCTAACTTGGAGGGATCATATCTCCAATAATATAACGAATCAGAGGTTGAATTTTGGATACCGTGTACATTAGGATTTTATATGTGGCCTCTAAAATTTTTAGATCCTAATCCTTCGCCAATATCTGAATATAGTGAAAGTACCAAAACTTAGCAGTTTTAGTATTTAGGGTTTTTCTAGCTCGGGGTCAAACTAAGGTTTGACCTTCCCGAAGTTTCACCTAGCCAAAAATATTGATCTAGGTCTCTAAAAGTTGATTTTTATGAGGATATAAATACTATTCTGGGCTCACTCAAAAATTCCTCTTCTGCAAGAAGCCCTAATTTCCCGCACCGAAAACTGAAAATGCTAGGAATCGAATTCTACTTCGACAGAAAGATGCGCCCTTCAATGGAGAGTCAGCCTAGCCTTATTTTTCTGATCGATTGTGGAGAGAGAACCAAAAATTAAGAAGCCATATCTTCTGTAGCTACACAATGTCTTCATTCATTGTGGCTCTGATACCATGTTAAATTATCATATGCTTAGCTAAGACATCAGTATTTCGTTTTCGTTTTCATAACAAAAGCATATAAACAGGATCATTGAAAGATAGAAAAGCACAACCATACAAAAGGAACACAAAGATTTATCTTGGGAAAACCCTAAAGGGAAAAAACCAGCAAAAGATTCCTCAATATAGATGCCCCCCCCCCCCAAAAAAAAAAAAAACCAGTAAAGAGATCAAAGCCTGATCCTCCTCCTTCTCTAGCTACTTCTCTTCTCCACTAATGCGCTACACAAGTGAGAGTGTGTGCTTGAAATGAGGAGAGCTACACCTCTATTTATATTCATTCGTTCACTTCAATTAAATCATCTGACATGTAGGCTCGAGTTAATCATGTAGGCTCGAGTTACACATGTAGGCTCAAGTAACCACACTGGGGTGCTAATGACCCACCTTTACAATTAGACGGGACAACCTCATGAATCTTATTAGTTCTTCCAATTAGAATCATTAGGGTACAAGATAATACAAGTGGTTCTCCCGATAGGACCATCGGCAACCACAAAGGATACATATAGAATATTCTTCGAAGTTACAATATTTCAACAAACATCACATCAAAAGGGAAACAATAATATATGGAATTTTTTTCTTTATTTATTGTACATGGAAGGCAACAATATTCTCAATTACAATCAGCACCAATTGATGAAAAGAACACAAACTCTCATAACAGGACCCAACCTAGTTTTCTTATCTCCAACTAAAAAGGGTTTGATGAGTCCAATCCTCAAGTGCAAGATTCTTCTTGCAAGCAATCATCTAGATCTGCTGCACAACCAACATCTTCTCTACACATCACTCTACTATTCAATCTCCTCATCACTATGGCTCATCATCACTGCTCATCTCTACTACTCATCACTATTGCTCATCACTGTCTCTCATCACTGTCGCTCATCACTACTGCTCATCACTATTTCTCATCACTGTTGCTCATCTATGTTTCTCAATACTACTGCTCATCTCTGTTTCTCATCACTGCTTCTCATATATGCTCCTAATCATGTCTTCTCATCTTTGTTTCTCATCAATACTACTCATGTACATCATTGTACGCATCATTATACACAACTACTTAATAAGTAATTATTCTCTTCTTTCACTGAACATAAGGAATGGATCGTCATGTATCATTATCATAGGTATGAATCATCAGCATAGGGTATGCATCATCATCATCTCAATGTGCACCATCTATGCATCATCAACATCAAGTATACATCATAATGCATGGGAGAGAATCATCACACTATGGTATGCATGTACATCATATTATTTAGGAGTGCATCAACTTCATAGAGTGTACATCATTGTCATATGCATTATCATCATAAATTGCATCATATCATAGCTTAAAGGTATGCAACATAATCATCATAGGATCCATAATGACTTCAAATATATATACCAATATAGAGGCTTAGATACTAACATCAAAGATGAACTCTATCCATTAGAGACACGTTCCATCATGAGAGAAACCCAGAAGAATGAACCATACCGTTATGAAGATCACAAGATAAATAAAAATTAGAAAAAAAAATCTATATCATTTCATCACATATCCCTTGTCACAAGCTTTCCAATGAGCCAAGAATTTTGTAATTCTGATTCTGTATGAGAAGGTTATGCCAATTTTAGTGAAGATGCCAAAACCTTTCTCTGTAAGAACGAACTGCTCCTCTGCTGCAGTGAAAAAAAACCTTAGACCATTCTCCATGAATTCACTTCTCTAATTCCATAAGTGATTGCTTTTGGACGTGTTTATATACACATTAAAGTGGGCATGTTTCATGCTGGCGAACTTGTCTTCAAAGGAGTGGTAAGAATTTTAATTTTTAACTAAGAATTGAAAGTTGAATTTTTTAATTTGACTTTTAAATGTCACACAAAATTATTACCACCTCAATGGTCAAATATTACAAAATAATTGCATGTATTTTATTTTCCATGTGATAGGGTGTCCACCACATAAGCCATATGTATTACCAATGACTTCAAACTTCTTACCACTTCAATGGTCAAACCTTACAAAAGAACTGCATATATTTTATTTTCCATATAATAGGATGTCCATCACATAATCCATATGCATGACGAAGTATTTCAAACTAATTACCACTTCAATGGTCAACCTTATGTATTTTTATTATTTTTCTTACCACCTGAATGGTCAACCTTATGTATTTTTATTATTTTTCTTTCAAAAAATCCTTCAAAGTCAGCCACATCATATAAAATTCATGGGAGTGTGTCCTCCACATAATCATAGGGTTGCATCAAGCCACTAGGAATATTAATGGCTTGCCATGTGCAAGGTTCCATCATAGGCTTCAATCTTGTTACTAAATGGACCATCATCAATCCAATATGTGTTTTTGTTCCGTAACCACATCAAGTGCAAGCAATGGGAACCAAGGTCTTCACAAGGTTCCATAACTTCATTAAGTCACCAAACACAAAATCATCATGCCATCTAACCATGTAAAGTACAAGTAGTGGGATCCATGACCTTTGCAAGGGCATCAGGGTCTTCATTAGGGGTTCCAATTATTCCTAGGATTCTTCATCATACCAAGGACATGTGCATGGGTTTCATATCCTATCAAGGACAATACAAGGTCATCATTATCATAAAAGTGCTTAATGATCCAAATAAGGATTGCAAGGTCATCAAACCACTAAGTGTGGGTCCAAGGACTTTATTAGAGATTCTTCAACAAGTAAGAGGGTTCATGGGATTCTTCATATTAATCTGTCAGAGTAATCTAGGGACTAAAACACAGTCTCATAAGAGATTTCAGACAATTAAGCATGAAAATGGCATAGTGGTGCTGCAATAGGAGTAGCAGTTCTATATAATCAATAAAGAATGAGTAATACAATACAATGATCATGCATGATGCATGAATTCTAGGACAATTCAAATTCCCAAGGAGGTCATTCGAATTGAATGAATGGGTGTAGCTTAACTGAATGTCAGCCACACTAAACACACCTATTTAACCCATTGATCAAGCCATGATTGACTCAACTAAGTACTAATTGTATCAAAGTGCAATGGATGACTGAGTCTAATTGAAAGTATCTCAGACACATGTCACTACATGCCAATCAACAAGTGGTAGCGTATTATTAACTCCAATGAACCCCGATGTGGTTAACTGAAGTCAAACTGGTAATCAGAAGTGGTTGGAGGTGCCCTAGTTGTCTCCAGTTCATAAATAATAATCAAATAATAAAATAAATGAATGGAGGAACCTTCACCACTTGTATTAGCTGATTGTAACCATCAGTTAGCAATTAGGTGCATTTATGACACTGAGATCACCCCAGAATGGCTCCCCAATTGAAGGAGGAAGCCCAATTAGCCTCCCTGATTGAAGGAGAAATACCAGCTAGTCTCCTTGATTGAAGGTAGGTGTGGGTGTGCTCATATGATGCTGATTAAGTCAATTAAACTTAGGATAGTGGTTTAGCAAGGCCAAATTGACCAAATTAAGTGTGCATGTTGGGTAAATGACTCCAACACCCCCCTTAAGCTATACTCAGGAGGAGTAAAAATAAAATGCATGAAATGCTAGGGCCCTGAAAACAAAGGCCATAGGTCACCCTATACAATAATGTAACTCAAACAATGCTCATAAATAAATCTAAGTGAGGAAAGAGGGAAAACCCAGTGGGAAACCCCCCCCCCCCTCAAGCTGAACACTGAAAGTAGTCTGATCACCCTGATGAACTCACCCCCAATAGTGAATGGAGGTAAGTGGAATTCTTTTATGAAAATCTCTTGGTGAAGGTGTCTGCAATATGCTCATCAGTAGGGCAGTATTGCAGAATGATGGTCCTATCATGCACCAATTCACCGCTCATTGGTATTGGATTTGTAGATATATTAATATCACTTTAATTGTCACAAAATAGGACAGTGTAAAAAGTACTACCAATATCAAACTATGAAAGAACGCCTTGCAACCAAACAGCTTAGATGCAAGCATTCACCGCTCCTTGGTACTCGGCCCTTGCTAAAGACAATGCTATGGTGGCCTAATTTTTGATATACAAGTAAATGGTGCCACCCCCAAAGATGAATACATATTCAAAATTAGAATTTTGATTAATAGAATCACCCACCCAATTGGAATCTGTGTAACCAACCAGCTCTAGCTCGGAGTCTACAGCATAGTGAATGTCGTAGGTCCTGGTTCCCTGAATATACTGGGGGATCCTCTTGGATTCCTTCCAATGAATATCATGTGGCTTTTGCATGTATATTTACATAGCATTCATGGAATAACATATATTATTCCGAGAATGAGTCAAGTAAATCAAGCTACCAATCAGCTATCGATAAATAGTGCAGTCCATGGGAGGTGTGCTTTTTCCTTCTTCAAGGTTGATCTGTGAAAGGAAAGGGAATGGAGCAGCCCTAAATTCAGAAATGATAATATTAACTAACAGGTTTTATATGTATTTGGACTGAGTGACCATTATCCCATCAATATTTTTCTCAATTTTGAGCCGCAGAAATTGCTTCAAGAGCCCCAAATCGCTCATTTCAAATGCATTGTGGAGGGTAGTTTTGATGATTGAAATAGAAGCAACTATGCTACTTGTAATAAGTAATTCATAAATGTATAAAAAAATAATAATAAAATTACCATCATACTGCTGTAGATACACATTCGTATATGACGTAAACCTTTGTAAGTTTTGCGAGAGAAGGAAGGCATCCATCTTGGAATACCACTCTCTTAGGGCCTATTTTAACCCATGTAGTGACTTCTTTAGTTTTCAAACCAAAGATGAATCAGAAATGTATCCCTTGGGCTGCTTCATTTATATCTCCTCATGAATATATCCATGTATAAAGGAATACTTAACATCCATATGATGCACTTCCTAGTGCTTCGATGTAGAAATTGCCAAAACTAGGCAGATGGAGTCCATTTTTGCAACCGGTGCAAAAGTCTCATGGTAGTCCACACCTTGTAGCTAGGAGAAACCTTTTTCTACCAGCCTTGACTTATATTTTCAGGTTTTTCCATCAGCAGCAACATTATTCCAAAACACCCACTTTCATTGAATGAATTTCCTCCCCAGAGGAAGAGAAACTAGCTCCCAAGTAGTGTTTTTCTGAACAGAATTCATCTCTTTATCCATGGTAGCTTGCCATCTAGGATCCTTCTAAGCTTGGTAGTAAGAATTAGGATATGAAATTATAATTAAATAAAAAAATTCACACTGAAAATAATCAGGACAAGAGAGCGCAATACCTGCTCTTTGGAAATCAAATTGGGTTCTTCTTGGATCATCTGGATTTCCAATGTTTTCACATGTGGAGGAGAGTGTCTGTCTGGACCAAGTTGGAAGATGATTTTGTACTTCAGGTTCTGATTAGAATATGATGTTTTCTGTTCATTAATATCAGAAATAAGAGGATCCAAATTAGGTTCATCACCCCCAATTCAATCATCCAAATATTCAGTAGAATAGGAAGGAAATTCAGCAGTTTTCTCCTTCACTAGTTCTACCTCCTGAAGAGACTCATCGAACATGACACTCATTTCAATGATGACTTGTTTTGTTTTGATATTTAACAGCTTGAAACCTTTAGATTCATTATTATACCCAATAAAAAAGAACTCGATGCTTTGTGGTTGCAAAGGCCTCCTTTTATCATGCGAAATTTGGGCCCATGCAGTGGACCCAAACACCTTCAAATTCGACACATCCGACTTGTGTCCAAAATAGGCTTCAAAAGGGGTCTTCCCTTTCACAGATGAGGTGGAACTATTCTCTAAATATATGCTGCAACATTCATGTCTTTAGGCCACAAATTTTCCGCCAACTTCTTTGCTTCCAGCATGCAAGTGGTCATCTCCTTGAGAGACCGATTCTTTCTCTTTGCTACACCGTTCTGCTGGCAAGTGTAGGGGACTGAATGTTGGTATTTGCTACCACCTAAGTTGTACTTAGTGTTTTTTTATCATGTGAGCCTGGTGAACTGGAAAAAGATGATTTGTTCAGACTTCAGAAGACCTTCAGACTTGCTTCTGGGAAGTTCTTGTTATACTATATCACATGTTCATACCTCATAGGGGAATTGTAATAAAATGTTCTATCATGGTAGTGTCTATAAAAAGACTCAGTATCCTAGACTTAATTTTCAATACGATCATCCTAAGGTATTTTTTTCCCTTGGTTATAATTGGTTATCGAATAAATGACTGATAATTTTTTTGTTTTTCACCAAAATCCTCCAAAGTTGGGGTGGTTGGATTGGCATTTTATTAGAGCCCGTGTGTCAATGTATAAACATGCTAGGCATTATGGTTGAGTCATATGAACATTTCTACGTCCCCCTAGGTTTTAATTTTTTAAATTTTTTATGTTTTTTCTTTAAGTTTTAATGCTTCCAAAACTTAGGCTATTTTTTCATAGTCTAAATGGAAAGATTGATTTTGTAATAAAAGTGGGGTTAAAAGTCAGTTTCAGTCATGGGGGTGCTCATTTTCTAACTCAGAGAACCTGGTAAACCCATAGACCCACTTTTTCTAAGTTTTGAGTGATTTTTCCATCATGCAGGTCAAAAAACCCTAAAAAACAAATATTGATTATTTTAATTGATAAATTAATTAAATAATGGAGAAAATCCAAATTCCTAGATCAGTGGGATTTGCTCCAATTTGACTGAAATCAATTTCATTGGCTTTGGATTGAATAGACCTGACCATGCCTTGATTGAAGGACTTGATCTGAGCTAAAGAGGGAGTGCACCACAGTATGCCTCCTTAGGATTTGCACCCTCTCTCTCTCCTCCACAGGTGTGGGATCATTTGGATGTGGTTTGCCTGATGTTTAAGTTAATCGGTTGATGTGTCATTCTAATTAGCACTCCAACTATCATTCAAACTCAGTTAGACTGAGATCAATCTTAGTTTGATTCCTCATGTAGCTGCAGTCCCTCTCTCCTTGGTAATTGCGCCCCCTCTGGGCTAGGGTTTCAGTTTTTTCTATAAATAAAGCACAGTTTCCTCCTTTCCAAGATAGTTAGATTTGGATTGAAGAGCTGGTGCCATTTAAATACTGCTATATTTTCATTGTGAATAAATAATATTTGGAGGCTATACCATGTAGTGCATGTGTTTGTGTCGATTCCCAACGTCATGTTGTTAATGTGGTAACTGCATATTTTTTCCAATTTTTGTGCCTCTTTGTATTCTGGCTTCAAGGATTCGGTTGAATCAAGTAAGGGTGTAAAATAGGCAAGTAATATTAATTTCTCTTGTTTATTCATATTATGTATGCTCAAGAATTTAAGTTATATGCTTAAATAAGATTTTTTTTGCATGATCTTTCATTTTTTTGTTTCATACATCTATATCCAGATCTCAGGAGGTGTTGTGCAGGCTTATGTCATTTTAGTTGCAGGTTATAGATCAGATGAAGGTCTGGATCAATATTGACACCATTCCTTATCCAATAAGCTTAAGACTATGTCCCTTAGCGCTCCATAAAAGGGCCTTCTTTCATCTTGTTCCATTCGAGCAACGCACCAAACTTCTCTCCTCTTCTTCTCTTTTTAAAAAATTAAATATTCTTGGTTACTTTTTTTAAACATGAGATTCTAATTTATCATATGAAAAATATCTCATTATATCTCATACATAAGAATTCAAAAATCTATATCTTTGTTTTTCAAAAGTTTTCCATAAGCATTATAGATCTGGCATAAAGAAATCGTCTTTTGCATGGCATTTTAAAGGAAATATATAGCTTGCATGCATTAGATTTATATTTCATAATTTAAAATATAAATCAAGAAACCATTGCACATCATATTTTATGCCCAAAATTCAATCCAAGACCCCAATGAAAGCTTGCTTTGCTTGGTTCATTTTTTCACCTTATTTTTAACTAGTTTTAACTTAGCTGTTTTCGGTTAAAAGTCTGTTGACCCAAAGGTACTTTAAAAGTGATTTTGGGCATATTTAATTTTAATATTATTGATGTTTTTTATAATATATAACAGAAAACAGTAGGAGTTTCTATCCGAAAAGTGAGTTTTGAGCCATCTGAAACCCCCCAGGGGTCTCTCCTTTTTCCGAAATCTTTAATTTTTGCACTTTGTAAGCTCGTGGGTTCATTCTATATAAGAAACAAGAGGAATTATATAAATTTTATGATATTGTAACCATTTGTAATGAAAAACAATTTCCAATAGGTTCTTTTGAGCCCATTCCCCATCCCCCCTAGGGGGATTCACGTCCTTTTTTCCTTTTTTGCATTTTTCCTATTTTTTCTCTAGATTAGTTTTATTTATGAAAAATAGTGTAATTTGATTACTTTCATCATATATTCCATATTATAAATTCAAATTAACTTTAATACTTACCCCATGAATCCTGATTGAACCGAAAGGTGAAAGAGGATCGTGGTATATTTAATTAAAGAACCCATGGTTTGTTCTATTTTTTCTGCTTCATTATTCACTATTAATTTTTGCAAGCAATAAATTAAAATCAACCCCCTCCTTGATTCCTTGATTGAGGTCCACTTGGACCGAAAGAGGTTCCTGGAGGGTTTTCTTTCTATAAAGACACGTCGATTAAAATTTACTAAAACTTACAAAGAATTCGGTGTGTATGCTCTATTTTTTGGCTACGGTTCGTTCGATCAGTCAAGATGCATCAAAATCAACATGAGTGACTAAATTAATTAGGTTTCACTTTCCCCAATTAACCACCATCAGGCGAAAATCCAATGCCTCAAACAAACCATAAGCGGTGGAAAAATACGCAAAGGAGTGGGAACAACTAGAAAGTGACCTCGAGGTGTTGATCACTTTTACATCCTAATGAGTGTAGTATGAACATAGTTTCTGAGAATCCATCCATCCAACAAACACCTTGTGGGTATTCGTGAAGGTTTTATTTTTGTACATACTCTAAGTACCCCTCGGGTATATCTGGAGTCCTCCCTCTCCTTTAATCCAGTCATTTTTCGTATTAACTTAAAACATACCAAGAGACAATTGCAAAACATTCACTCCAAGCACATGCAAGCACATTTAATCATTTTGCGATTCCGTTTTCAGGCACTGGTTATTTGTTTAGTTCTTTCGATATATATATTGTGTGTCAGCATTGTGCTTACTTGTGTTTATTTTTCATCTTGTTATATGTGGTTCTCAATTGTTAATTTCAAACTCCTAAGCAACTTATTCAATTTAATACCATCATACTAAAGTAATTAGCCTTAGTAACTTAATAGGGTCTACCCCCTTGGTTTCATTAGGATTTGAGCCTAAATGGAGGAGTCAAGAACAAGGTGACAGCCTTGACTTGAGACTTGCCCCCAAGGAGACACCAAGTGGCTTGAATATTTCTGCCATGTCCCCCCCAGGTGTGTGAAAGGCAGCAACACCTGTTGGCACCATTGTTGAGGATAAATATTTTTATTCTAGACGGATGAATTTTGTTTTTTTCCTTTTTGTTTTTTCTTTGTTTGATGAATTATTAGAGTAGATATTTAATTTTCATCTAGCAACTCCACTGACCTTTTTCAGTTTTTATTTTTACAAAGTAAAGAAAAAAATATTTTGTGAGAGTTCTTAAATGTATCTTTTTATTCTCACATGGCGACTCCATTGAAGGGATAAAACCCTTGTTTCTCACAAAAAAAATGAGATTGATTGTGTGTAGGTGAGCCCATGTAACAGTAAAATTTAAAGCTCAACTCCATTTTTCAGTTCCAGACATTCTCAATGATCACTTATTCTTGATATGGATATTAAAAGTATAGAAATTTTTGCTCAAGCTTCTTGTGATTGTCATCCCATTGATTTCTCTAGGATCCCTGGCTTTCCTAATTGTTGTAAAGGAAAGTATCCTATGGCTAGGGTTTAAGAGGCCATCAACGTACTGGGGTTGAAAGAGAGATGCACAATGTTCAGCAAGCATATAACAACAAGTTTCAGAGATGAGAAAGATCCACACCTGATAAACTGAAGGCTGGTCCAAGCTTTCTCTTCAATCCTCTTCTTGCTCCTCTCGCTCCAAGAGACCTGCAAAACAAGTTATACCTTCCTCAAGCCATTATGACCACATATAAAGAAATGATAATCAAATAAATCTGAAATAATAATCTGAATAACATCATCACATGATCATAAACAGAGATTCAATCACACATTGAACAATGATTTGGGAAGAAGAAGGACATCACATCTTTATTAATCTTGAAAACAAGTACAAATATACCTTCTCTTCAAGTTTGGCACCTCACGAAACCTTGATCTGGATTTGCTGCTTCTCTTCTCCAAAGAACTCAGCTTCCAAGCTCTGCAACATAAGGGAAGACCTCTAGGGCAAAGGTGTAGGCAAAGAGAGTCCCGAATCCTCCAGCATAACAATGCATAAAATCCAAGTCCCCTCTCATGGACCTCCCTACCTCTATTTATATGGGGGAAATAAGGTAGTTCGAAGGTTAGAGAAGTTACAGCAGTTAAGGAAATCCATTTATATGACATAACTAATATCTACTTAACGCGTGTTTTAAAGTTTAAAATATTAAGATACACATGCGCGGGTCTGCAGTAGAGCAACCCGCGAGTGATGCGCGACTATATAGAAGAGCAACCCGCGCATACAAGGATGCACGACTTGCTACAAGGGAGACTCACGATTGATGCGCGAGTTGTCAATATATAGAGTCGCGCATACATCCTAACATAGCTAAATGGAAAAGTAACAGGCTGGATGAAGGCAGAAATGTATTCCATAATAAGCCAAGCTATAGTATTCTAGGCAAACCTCAATTCATAAGTGTCCTTTTGCGCACCGACATAAGGAAAGTCAACACTCGGACGGAGAGGTGCCATTCTGGTGTATAACAGATGCCCCCTAATGTGTGAGGTTAGAGGGGAAGACGATAACCGAAATACATTATAAAGGAAACAACTGAGTATGGAGAGAGAGCAGAGAATCCAAGATCGAAAGGCTCGAGTGAAGGTACCTGTAAGAGAGATAAATGTCAGAAAACTGATCTCTGGTACATACAAGTCCATATACAAAACATCGCCATAAATATACAGGCGGATCCAACATATGTATAACTAATGAAACTATAATGGTTGCTCAATATGCAAAAAGGTGCCATATCAAATCTAAAGGAGCCATGGCCACAAATGAACAAGGTGGATCCATGCTCAACAATCGATCATAGCCACAAAAATACAAGGTGGATCTATGTCTCAGCAAAATGTCATATAAAGCATAACATGGTCTTGCGCAACTTGGGAAATAGCAAAAGATGACAATGCTACTGTCAGCCCCAAGGTCTTCAATCCAAACCACCCAAAAAAGGTACAAATCCTAACCATGCGAATAAAGGAGTTGAAGTCGAACATGGAGGAAACCGTTTGATTACCGGTCAATAATGAAAACCGTTAACAAACGCGAGGGAAACCACCATTAATGAAAATGGTCCCCAAGGTACTTAGTACATTCTAACAAGTGTGATTACAAAGACCTGAAGTCGAACACTTGAAGAATCTATCGAGTAGGAGACATTAAGGTATTCCCAACTACCCAATAGCGAGGGAAATTGCCATTGAGGACAACAATTCCCAAGGTACTGTCATAAAACTCTAAATCTCGTTCCCAGAGCAAGAGGTGTTGCAGTCGATAGGAAGAGATCCGTTGGAAGGAAGGCATTAAAGGCATCCTTCATCATCCAACATGAGGTAAGTCAAAGACTAATTGGATCTGGAATTGGTACTGAATTTCACAAAAAGGACTGCTGAAGACATGATGTAATGAACTGATACCAGGGAATGGCCGACACAAAAGGTCAAGGCAACTGCAGAATGGCCGACAAAGGTTTAATCCTTGAACAGCGAGCACAACACAAAAGTGACTTAGGAAGCTTTTGACATGAAATAGGACCAACGAAAAAAATGTACAATGTAGGAGACATTGATAGATTCCCCATATAATTGGAAAAAAGACCAACTGGAGGAGTAAGAAACTCTGAATCGGGATAAGGTCAAAATACTAGGACCCAACTGTTGAGAGACTCAAAACTGGTGCTTTGTTCAAGGAAACAAGACTTGCTGCCATGATGTAAAAAGACATGGAAATAAACCTCCCCTTCCCCTCTTTCTTATAAAGGTTTAACGAGTCCAAGAAAGCAAACTCGGGACCATCTTCATTTTTTGACAAGCTCGAAGAAAAGAAAGAAGAATGCTTGATAAGGCACTAATTCGTGGATTTTACGAGCCCGAACTAGTACATGCTCGATGGTGTTTTCATAGTTTAGAGAGTCTGAAAAATCCAAAGAAGACTCTAGGGGGGTCCTTTTTCGTACAATTTAGTCTCCTAAGGCCGAAAAAGTATAAAAAAAACCAGAGAAGAAGTCTCTTAACTTCCGAAGAAGAAAAGGCGCACCTTTTTCGTAATTAGTCAGGAAGGTCCGAAAAAGGTTAAATTACCACCTACCCAACCCTCCTTCTAAAGCAGCATATAGCCTGATTTTTACGAGTGTGAAGGAAGGCAAGTTCACTCGGAAAGATCCATTTGATTACGAGAAATGGAGCTTACAACAATAATCTCGATGCTTTGTTCTTTAGGGTTTAACGAGCATGACAAAGACATAAAGTACACTCGGAATCATTTTCATGTTTTGGCCCAGAGTACGAAAAAAGAGAAAACTAAGCTCATACCGGGGGTTCCTTTTCTATAAGTTTAGTCCCTCAGGTCCGGAAAAGAGATAAACCTATGCCTGAGAATACTCTTCTCAATTCAGTAGAAAAGAGAGTGATCCTTTCTCGTATTATTCCACATGGTCCGAGAAAGAGATAACCTACCACCAATGTGGATGCCCATTCACATATTCTTAACAAGCCTGAACGGACAAGTTTACTCGGCAGTCAAGTCTATTTTGAGGAGTCAGACTTGGGCCTAAAGAAACTCATAATCTTTCCCGTGAAGTTTTAACGAGTCCGGAAAAGTCAACTCGCAGCCTCCTTACTGTTTTTAACGAGCTCGAAGGAGAGCAGCAAGAATGCTCTAAATGCGAGAGTCATAACTGAAAAAGAAGGTCAGACTGTATCAAAGACTCCAGGAAGACTTCATCTGAAGGGAGGAAATCATCCAAGATAGGACACATATCTGGACTTTTAAATGGGTCAACAGAGTAGAGAGAAGACTCTACAGTCTGTGTAGGATGACTCACTAGTTCAACTGCTGGGACCAAGTCCCGAGAAGGTAAGCATGAAAACAGAGGCTGCCTCTCAGTAGAAATTGAACACAAATGACAAGAAGCCACATAATTCACCTGTGGTGGGGTGGTGTCTACAGAAACACTGGGAATTAACAAAGGAAAGACTTGGTCTCTAGTTGGGTCAGGAGACAGATCAAAAAAATCCAACTGATCGATAGTGACGATTTCTTCACCATGATTAAAGTACATCACACGGAAGAAAGTTGACACCACAGCTTGCATGGCATAGACATAATCACGTCCAAGGAGCATATTAAAGTCCAAGGGGTCTTCTATCACCATGAAGTCAACTAAGACGGTCTTCCCACCCAAAGTAACAAGTGTTTGAGTGAGAATTCCCAAGGCTACACAAGTTCTTCTATCAAACGCCAGTAACTGACTAGCAGTTGACACAAGGCTGGGAGATCCCATACCTTGCCAAGCACGAGCAAACAAAATACTAACTGAGGCTCCTTCATCAACAATGCAACGAGCAATTGTATAGGGTTCAACTTTGACCTTTATCTGGAAAGGTGCATGGGAAGGAAGGCGCGGCTCAACTAGGCTATCCCAATCAAAGGAAGCAATCCGAGGGCTTGGTGGGGGTTGATCCGAAGCAAGTTCAGTGCCCCCTTGTTCAGTAAGATCTGAACTGGCAGTGAAGAAAATGTGACTAGTAGACACTTCACTCTCCAA
This sequence comes from Pseudotsuga menziesii, assembly GCA_001517045.1. NCBI lineage: Eukaryota > Viridiplantae > Streptophyta > Pinopsida > Pinales > Pinaceae > Pseudotsuga > Pseudotsuga menziesii. The sequence continues at coordinate 394,696 of LPNX010986273.1, forward strand.
AGGAAGAGTGGGGTTGATCGATACTGGAATCGATTCAACCGCTTCATGAAAATCACTCTCCGAAGGGAGAGTAGGATTGACCAAAGATGACATTGGTTCAATCACATGAGGAGCACTCTCCAAAAGAAGAGTGGGATCAACCAAATCTGAGATTTGTTCAACCACTTGATCAACCAAGGGTTGAGTAGGAGGTTGAGAAACTATAGGGTGTTCAGAAGAACGAAATCCATGAGTCTTGGAGCACACTCTTCGCACCTCTGGGATAGCAGGGCACAGATGAGTAAGATGATCTCCCTTGCATAGCACACAAGGGAACTTAAGATGATGCTTCGAACGACCAGTTTTCTCAACGGTATCAGCATGACTAGTAGTGGCTGACTGTTTGCTCTTAGCATGGCCTGCAGCGGCTAAGAGTTTTCCCCCAGCGTGAACAACAGAGGCTGGGTAACTGGTTCCAACCTCACTAAGAGAGGTTGGTTGTTGAGAGACTCCATAATGTTCAAAAACGGGATGACCATGAATCCAAACTCTTTGCACCTCCTCAATAGAAGGGCATTTATAAGTAAGGTGGTCTCCCTCACAAAGCTTGCAAGGAAACCTGAGCTTGTGTTTTGAACAGGAATACTTGTCAACAATGTCAACATGACTAGCAGAGGCTGACAGATGGTCTTCAGCTTGAACCACAGAGGCTGAGAGACTGCCCCCAGCTTGACTTGCAGAGGCCGAGAGACTGGGTCCAACTTGACTAGCATAGGTAGGACGGGCACCATCAACGTGAACAACAGAGGTTGAATGGTGAGAATCAACATGCTTTGCAGCAGTTGAGTGTGTGCTCCTAGCTTGAGCAACAGAGGATGGGTGAAAGGATCCAACTTGAACAACAGAGGTTGGAGGGGGAGGTTCAACTTGAACACCAGAGGTTGAACGACTGCACTCAGCTTGAAAACCAGAGGCTAAGTGACTGGATCCAACTTGAACACCAGAGGTTGAACGACTGCACTCAGCTTGAAAACCAGAGGCTAAGTGACTGGATCCAACTTGAACACCAGAGGTTGGATGGGGAGGTTCAACTTGAAAACCAAAGGTTGAACGGATGCACTCAGCTTGAACACCAGAGGCTGAGTGGCTGGATCCAACTTGAAAACCATAGGTTGAATGGGGATTTTCAACTTGAAAACTAGAGGTTGAATGGATGCACTCAGCTTGAACACCAGAGGCTGAGTGGCTGGATCCAACTTGAAAACCAGAGGTTGGATGGGGAGGTTCAACTTGAAAACCAGAGGTTGAACGGATGCACTCAGCTTGAACACCAGAGGCTGAGTGAACGGATCCGACATGACCTGGAAAGGTTTGAAGGATCCTACCAGTGTGAACACCAGAGGCTGGATGGGTGCCCCCAGCCTGAACAAACGAGGCTGGGTGGTGAGGTTCAACTTTACTTGAAGAGGTTGAATGAGTTCCCCCTTGCTTATGTGCTTTCTTCCTATTCCTCCTTCTTTTACTCCTTTTAGACTGCCGGTTACTAGTATCAGTACTTTCACCGCATGAGGTAGAAGGAGGAGGAGAACTAACTACAGGTGAAGGGGAGACAGTGTTTTGATGCCCTTGATATAAGGTGCTTACTTGAGAAGCATCAGGAGCATTCAAGACAGTTGGAGTGGAAAACAACCACACCGGTATCCCTATGGTGAATCTCGGAAGATTCAAAGTGGCCATCAAGGGAACACCAACATTCCCTGTGAGAGGAATATGACAAGGAGTTCCCATTGAAGGGATCTCTTGGTTGGTGTTCGAAGGGGTGTTAGCCATAATTTCAAAACAAGAGACAAAGTCTGAGGTTGATGATCAACCAAAATTACAAAGCAGACACCTAAAGGCCCACTAAGCACAGACAAACCACACAGCACTCACTAAAAGATCCTAGAGTCTCAAGCAATCTAAACAGGATATAAATATATACCTTCCAGAAGAAGGCTGATGAACAGTTACTTGGCGTCCTTGAGGGGTTCTCAGGCACAAGCAGAGGAATCACCCACCACCCTCCTGCACT